>VYZV01001277.1:0-15852 GCA_013401275.1 Pandion haliaetus | reverse complement strand
AACTCTTTGCCTTTGGGGTTTTTGTGTGCATGTCCCCATAGACCATGAAGGAGTCAGCTCTCTAATAGACATAACCACAAGAGATCTTTTCCTTTCTAAATTATTTGGATTGCCTGACTGGTACGAATCTTCTCGGTGCTCTGTTGATCTGCATTTCTTCTGGTATGCATGGACTCATTTGCAGATCTGCGAAGCCATCCATAGAGGAACATGCCTTCCTGTCCTTTATTTACACCATTACATACAGACCTAAGGTCAGGTGCCAGCATCACCAGTTGTCTGCTAATTCACATCAGCTAAGGTTCAAGCTTCTAATTTTCATTTGATTTCAAAAATATAAAGGAACTTGGGTTTGGAAGAGGAGGTTATTTTCAATGAGAGAAAATTACAGTCTTTTGACTGCTCACTGTTTTTGTTCTGGACTGCTTGGTATTTGCAATAAGCATTCCCCATGTTGCCATAACCCCAGGGCACACACATTAGAGACAGGAGGAAAAGCAGCATGACTTACAACTCCTACATAAGCAGTTTCCTACTCTCATGCTCTTCCTGACACATGAACTAATTCTTATTTCCTAGCCCCAAGCAAGAAGGCTACCACTGGCCTTAGCCTCACCTTTTTTCGCCCAGAACTATAGCTCATCTTTTGTCAGTAGGGCCACAGGCAATTTATAGCTGTTGCTTGTGAAAGGAACCAGGATGATTATTTTTTTTTAATTAAAAAAAAAAAAAACCTCTACTTTCTAGTAGTTTTTCAGCTACTAATTTTCACAAACAACTGATACCTGAACTAAGACCAGAAATTAAATCCATTTACTTCCTCTGAAACACACAATGTCCCATTCACTGCATAAGCTTTCCTCCTTACCGCCAGCTGATGAGGTTTATTTGCCTCTGAAGTCTTACACACACGAGTAAAGCAAGATTTTTTTTTTTTAAATGATAAAGCAAAAGCTCAAGCAGCAGTGAGGAGCCTGAATAATGAAAACTAATCATTATTTTAAACATATGCTGGATTTCTCACTGAGAGTGTTTTCTTTGATAATACTAAGTGGTTTCACTTACCTGTGATCTCTGCCCTGATTTCATTAAGAGTTCTGCCTGAGTCTGATATGAAAATAATAAGTTAGAGTAAGAAGGCATAAAGGCAGAAGGGCAGAGGGGAGAAGTTATTTGATCACAAGTAAAAGTGAAGTGAAGGTCTCTTGCCTCTCATTATCCAGGGGATTAGCTCAAGGGGAAACATCCATGACAGGTTTGTCTTGAAGCTGACGGGGCTTTTTATGGAATATACTCACTGACAGATCACTAGACTGGGAGCCAAAAGATTTGAACTAACGCAAAGCTAAAACTGAAATTTCAGTCCTGGGAGAAATTCTCTTATTTCAACTTTTGCTTCTGTCCTGCACAGAAAGGAAAAGTTTTCATTGGAAAACTATTTGGTGGCAGATTAACAGTCAGTTCTTCTTAGACTGAAATGCTATCTGGTATTGGTGATACCATTTGCCTTGATCATGCAAGATACTACAAGCTGTCCTTGAGTTTCACTGACGCGTTACTGCACTGATGCAGTAAAAATTTACTGTGCCTCAGTGGCCCTAAAATAACAACAATGCTAACAGTAACACCTGTTTTCCTGAAGTACTGTGAAAGAATTTAAAAATATAACCACTTGTGGAAAGAGGTAAATTCAATATTTCTATGCTTTAAAATAAGAAAGGTAATAACAAATGTAATAGAATTGTAACAGAGGAATGTAAAATAATATTTAAACCCAGAGCAGACTCAGGTTTGTGTGACATCTATTATAAGTCAGCCAGGAAGCCAAAGGCCAAAAGAGAGGAGAAGTTTTCACCATAAGTATTTGACAATGGGGTGAGGGAGTGTCACAAGGATAGTCAAGAACATATTGGGAAAAGACTTATCGCTGGGGCTTAGATAAAAGGTCTCAGCAACAGCAGCAAAAAACTGCAGAAAGCTGCAGAAGTTTCCCTGAATGTGCCTGTGACTAGGCAAGCCAGGTAAGATACTAAACAGAAGATACTAAGCCATGGAAGACACTAAAAGTCCAGCTTTTGAAGAATAAAAAACAACAGATCCTTTCCTCTCTGCAGGCAGGGCTCTGAGAGCTAGGTATGCCACAGAGTCCCTCAGAGCTCCAGCAGCCACCACCGAATGCCACAGGCCATGAGGATCAAGCAGAGCAGCCAGACCTGGAGGAGAAAGAGGATGAGATGTAAATATGAAGAAATTAGGAAGAAAGGAGGAAAGTGGCTCAGTTATTACAAACAATAACAAACATTTTTTTTAAATGTTTTCATTGCAAAGCTTTCAAGAAGGGTGAGGTTAAAAAGTCTTGTGAAATCCTTTTTGTTAATTTTCCCCTCTCCCTTTCTTTTTCCCTGCCTTTTTTTTTTTTCTTTCTGATTTAAAAGGGAATGGGGGAGGAGGAAAAATGAAAACTGGGATGAAATGTGTTTCATTTTCATGTTCTGTTGCAAAGACACAGCATACTGTTCTTTTGTTCTTATTACTAAAGGTGTGAAAAGGAAAAAAGCTTTTCTATCCTCATACAGCTGTGCAGCCTGTTTTGTCAAGGGCCGGGGGGAGAGTCATCAGAGTGGGAAAAGAATCAAATGGAGAGTAGGTCAGGACAAATGCATAAACATAATCAGATGCTTCAGGGATCTAGATCATCAGGCGAGGGACTTCAAAACTCTTCAGGAAAGCAGACAGTAGTGTGTGACACAGGAGACAAGATGATGTCTTTCCCTGGGGTCTCAGAAAAGCAGCTAGAAAGATAACAGGGAGGAATTACAGAAGACCAAAGTCAGAGAAGGGCAGAAAGAAATTAGACTGAATCAGGAAAAGAAGCAAATGGATCAGGAATGTGAGGTGCTTGCTAGCTAGGGAAAGAATACCATCAGGGAAATTACAAATTTATTTGGTGTTGTTTCAGCAGAAAGGAAAAAAAGAAAGTTAAACCAAAGAAGAGGAAAAGTGATAGACCCAAGGAGTCCTGTGAGTAGTGCACAGTAGCACACTATTTCAAGGCGATCAGGCAAACATGGTTGTAGGTGTCAGTGAGGAGTCAGACAAGAGCCAGTGTCAGCACAAAAGAGATGGCAGGAGCCCGTGGGAGAGGTGGTATGTGGAACTAGGTGTAGCCCTGTTTTGAAGCAAAAAGCTCTTACATCAGTTCAATTGTACTGTTAAAACATACCTAGAGGTACTGCTGAGCCACAGGCCACAGAGGAGTAAATAGTCACAGGTCTTCAAGTAATAAAGCCAGTCACTGACCAATTTTTCAGCTTCAAATATATATATAACCTGAACTCAACAAAATTGCTTCCAGAACACTGGAAAAAAACGGTCTGAATGATTTAGCCTCCTATAAATGATGACACTGTGCATAGACTGGCTGCATAATCAATAACTGCATCTAGATATGTAGCGTGCTAAATAATAATTCTCCTGCATCAGTCACTTAACAAATCCCTAAATTCACATTAACATAACACACACTAACTGCACCCAAGGAACCATTACAGTGTATCACATTAATATTCAAAAGTCTAATGGCTCCCCAAGCAGGCATTGTCTGCATACACCCAAAGGGCCTCATTGGAGCTGTTACAGCATCCTGTATCCAAAATCTGTGGATTAAACACTTGTTTAATAGGCTCCAATGTGAGAGAATAGAGCAGGTACTGCCCATAATGTCAGTCATCCATGGGTAATGAGAGAAACTAATACACTTCTAGCGGGAATGACAAACCAGATTCAAACTGACGGCAACAGCACAATCATTCTGCCAGTGCCTTTCAAAGACTGTAATGGGCACAAACTTCCCTAATACAGTCTAAATTCAATAACTGGTTATAACACATTTTAAAATTGCAGAGTAATCACACAAGAAAAAAACAAAAAACAACTTCTCAGAATGATGGAGAACTTGACAGGAACCCTCAAAAAGGAAAATTCCTAAGTAACGTAGCCCCATCATTCTGCTGTAGTTTTGTGGAATGCGTGATGGTGGAAGAGATCACGCTGTATAATTTCCTCCAGTACACATTCATTTGCATTCAAAAGCATGTTCACTTTCACTCAGAAGCAGTTTAACTCACAGTAATGGCTTCCAAATGTCTCCGATGCTTGACCCAGAAAGGAGATGCTATTTCAGAGGTCATGGAAATGGTACAAATGCGAAATGCCTGAAAACAGAGTTTGAATCCTTCCGCTTTTCACTATTAATAATTTGGCTACCTATGCAGTACTTTGGCTATATATATATATATATATGGCCTCTCATTACTGCAAAATAAACTGCACCACCTCATATTGCTGAAAGTACATGATTCTTCTGAACAACATTCAGAAACTTCAGAGAGCAGTTTGAAAAGAGAAAGAAGTAAAAAGAAGGAAACAGCCCTTGTCCCCAATACTTGACCTAGATGAAACACATAACAGGAGTTACAACACAGACCTAAAAGAGTACCAATATAACTGATCTCAGTCTACTCAAGTAATCTCACTACTAGTGGTACTGTAGAAATTGTTGAAGTGTGATGACCCTTCTCTGGCAACAGCGGGACAATTCATGAAAGATCTACTTTAAACCAGGCTGCAGAGTGAAAAGCATGTTTCTAGAGCTCTCTTGGCCCATGAGCTAACTGCTTCAGTATTAGCTTTGCCTGTTGCCAAGGTCCGTGGGTTTGGTGTACTCTAGTTAAGGTCTGCCAGCACAGCCATATGAGCAAACCCAGATAGCATAGATGGAATTAATCCTGACCAAAAAGTGCTTTTGCTGGCAATGACTCACATTATTCAATTGAGCAAAAGTCACTATCTCTAGAAAAAATAGTTGAATTATGACAAAGGAAACATTGGTTACCACATCACTTACATCATTACAGCAGCCAAAGCTTCTAGAGCAGAAATAGCTGCAGAAAAATGAAGCTACAGGATGGTGGTTTCAAATGATTGCAGTCATCTAAGCTGGAGTTGGTGTCCCGTTCCAGTGAGCTTTGTCAGCAAACCATTTCTTCATGAGGTCTAGAGAGCTGCTGTTCCAACAGCTCTTTTAAAGATTTAAAAGATGCATTTTGGTGCACAGGAAGGGGGACCTACTGCATTTAGAAATTTGAGTCAGATCTTCAAAATATATCAAGCCATATATGTTGAAATCTCATAATTCTTAAAACCAACAAAGTTGGGGATTTTCTTTTTTTTTTTTTCCTGAGCTTTTAGAAGTCAAGCTTTCCAATTACTTTTTACAATTAGAAACATATTTAAAAAAAAAAAAATTAAAATTATATCACATCCTTCCAGGGTTCAAACCCAAAGTGTCATGAGACTCCTGATAAAGCAAGAAATGGCAATCTTGTAAATGTCAAAGCCCACATTTTTCTGCTCTTGACGTGCTACAGAGATCTAAATAGGCTTTAGCTTACTCTTTTATCCTGCCCAGCAAAAACTGTCTGCAAACACATCTCAAAGGACCTGCATACTGCATTCATTTTTCCATTCACTTTTCCAGGACTTGCCGTAAATTAGTGGTATCCAATGCAGAAATTCCAGCTTGGCCAAACTTCATTCTGCCCTGCCTGGCCCTGTCTCTGATCACACCCTCTGTTTCCCAGCTAGGGAAAACCTTCTTCATCTAAGTGAAGCCCTACTATCATCTTCTCTGAAAACCCCTGAAACCTGTCCATTTGTCCAGAAAGCTTAAAGGTACTGCACCCCCCTACAAGTAATTATGGGCATATCAATGCCTATGCAAGTTTCTGTGAGAAATTTCCTAGGCTGTAACTGAGCAAAAGCCTGTGAGCATACAGTGCCATGTAGATATATTAGGTGAGGTCTGACAGCTGGAGAGCCGTGCCCCAGTTACTCTGCGTTGTGCAAACGTGGCTGTGGTACTGCTATGACTACAGTCTTATTCTGCAGCCGTCTTGCATGGCTCTTCCTCCATGATTCAGATATACAGCAAGAAAGAACACACTTTTAAACAGTCTTTCAAAAAAAAAAATGTCTATAGCTGATGTCCCAAGAACATCAGAAAATACTTTTTTTACTTTTTTTTTGCAGGAAACATTAACACAGCTGTCTGTGGGTATTTGATAACTCAGACACACTCTGTAACAGCTGAGAGGCACCTCAACTGAATGGGGAGTTGGGACTTAAAAAGACTTCATAACCAAAAGAAGCAGTTTTATATTGTGACGTAAAGGAGAATCCAACTATAGCAGTCTCCTCTCAGACTGCACTTTCCTCCAAAGACTGCAAAGACTTGACAGTAGAAGAGAAAAGAAGCCTCAGTTCTCAGCACACTTCCCCCCGCAGCAGTGTACCCAGCTATCACACCTCCACTGGGGTGCCAGAAGCCAGAAGAAGGTTATCTGCTCAAAAGTGACTACTGATTTTGCTTCAGAAGCATTGCTTAACCTTTATTTTCTGTAAAATTTCTTAAAACTATCACTTCAGGTCTATCACCACACAAAAACCTGCCAGACATTAGCAGAGAGTCTGTCTCTCTACTAGCTTGAGGCACAAAAGTGAATGCGTTAACTATCATTTCTTTCATGCTGTGAGCAAGGCTACCTAAGCCTTTTTTTTGACTGAGTAGTAAATGATTGTTACTGCTGCCAAAATATGGGCACAGTAGAATAATGGCACACAGACCAGCTCTCAGTGGAGATTTGTGCCCAATAACAGATGTGTGTGTGAACATGTAATGAAATGCATAGCAAGGGAAACCAATGGTACAAATGAATGACAATAAAAATAACAAGCAATGTCAAGCGAATCATGTCTTAAGGTCTCAGTTCAGGTCCTAGTAGGGAAGCCAGCCTTACATGTGGTTGATTCATGCACAGCCAACCCACAGAGCTGTCACTGCTTTAAAGTCTCTAACACTTTCCAGTACTCCCCACTGACCAAGATCTATGGCTATACTAGCACGGCTGCCTGAATAACAGAAATAAGAGAAGCAGAGCCAAAGATAAAAGAAATGCTTTCCCATCTACTGAAAACTGAATAGCTTTCAGACTCTGGGTTCTTCATAAGGTCCTTGATAACACCAAGAGCTCCAGCACAGAAAACTTCACTGTCACTAGCTTACATAACCTCATTTGAAAGGATGCAGAAAGAGAAACACATTCTTTGCACGTATATCCCAAGAATTGTGAAAATATTCTTATTTTAGTTCCTCATTATTTTCATGGGGGATGGGAATGAAGACAGACAGAAGAGAAAAGGAAGACAGGCTCATCTTCAGAACTGACTAGCTACTCTTGCCTAGCTTTTCATAATAAAAATTCCAAAACCTGAAAGATTGCCTTTTAAACATTTTTGTTCTCCCCCCTCCACATTAAAAACTAAGAAGTGAGCATAAAAGAAGGGAAAACAGGTGGGCAGGACTGGAGTAAAAATGGTGGAGACACAAATGAATTGATGGAACACAAAGCAGATATGAAGCATTCTTTACTTCCTGGCTACCAAGATACATGACTAGGAGCCTATCACCTGGTACAAAGTGACATTTAAAATCATCAAAATTTCTTCAATGGTAAATTTTGATCACTAGACATTGATATCCACAAACCTCCATTAGGATATTTAAGACAGGTAGCTAAAAATGCTTCAGACAATAAAGAGGCACAAGTTAATCTTCAGCTCTCCCACAGAAGTCCTGTGCAAATGGCCTGAAGCTCATCAACCCCTAAGCATCAAACAGGAACTTTGGGTGTTGGCATTTCTGACAAATGACAGCTTCATTTTCTGCACCTTTCATCTTCTCTATGCTTCAAATGGGCTGTTAGTAATTTTTTCTTCTCATCTTTTGTCTACAGATAGAATTTACATTTGAATCTCTGAGGGCAAAACCTACTGTCTTAAGAGTATGTTTGTACAGGACACATGTGCTAGGGCTATAGTTGTGCTTGGGATTTGTGTAATAGTGAAGTAACCAAGGCTTTGCTAAGACTGTAGGGTAAGTGCTGCCCACGTATTAGCCTGTTGTCTTGGTCACTGAGTCTTAAAAACTGCAGACATATTGAAGTACAGACATGTTTTCTTTCTAGCCTATGAACACAGTTTTACTTCTTACAGAAAACAAGGTGCAACAAACACGGGTGAGCATTCAGAGCTGGCTGCAAATGGGACAAGTCCAGAGCACGCAACCAAACCCAGGAGCTAGAGAACATCCCCAATGTCCGCAGCACAGGCACAGCTGCACTGAACCAAAATTCAGTTTTCTAGGCTGCTTTCGACTTGAATTGCCTCTGACCTTATAGTGTGCTGTGCCCAGTACTGGGCACAAATACACCGTGGAGAGGTGAGGAACAGCATAGGGACATCACCTCGCTCTGTGAATGCCCACATGGTCTGAGCCTTGAGGGAGTTCAGTCTAGTCCAGAAAACCTGATGTCCCCTTGCTAAGTGGGCACTCCAGACACAGATTCACTGAGCTGAGGTGGGAGGGAGGGGGATTGGGGATTGCCCCTGACCTGTTACCTCACAGCTCCTTTTCTTCTAACACAGAGGTCAGCACCTATGCACGCAGCAAAACCTTGCAGCCTCTCAAACAGGAGCAGGCCTGTCACTGGTCAAGGGGAGCAAAACAAGAGGGCTCATGGACTTAAAGAAAAGAAGGACAGGGACTAAATCTCTCTTCATCACCAAGAGTCTTGGCTATGGGGTCCCTAAATAAGACCTTACTAGGACAGCCCAGCACTATGTAGATAGGGCAGCCTGGCTCTTACCAGGGCTCAGATACAGAGCTGTGGCTATGGGAGATGCCCCTGCCATGTCTGGGCTTGTGTGGCCTGCCTTTCCCTGTCACACTGCCCACATATGGGCTGGGGAGACTCAGTCCTCCCAGTCACACTGGAAATCCCTCCGCTCCTGCACACTGCTCCTGCAATTCAGGACGTTACATGGAGGGGTACAACAGGACCCTCTTGTGCTGTTCTGTGCTCAGTGCTACAGCACACCCACAAAGCAGAGGTGAACCTTGCCAACAATGTCTCTACCCAACTGGTTCTAAGGCACAATGGAGCAACAAGAGAATGTTAAATCCCCATGAAAAAGCTAATTATTTTCATTCCTAGGTGTTTTTTTTTTAAAGCAGAGAAGAATTTGTGGTATAATTCTGAACCCCAGCTTTGACAAAACAGTAAAAGTATGCCTAGGTTTCTGCCTGAGTAGTAAATGATTGTTACTGCTGCCAAAATATGGGCACAGCAAAATAATGGCACACAGACCAGCTCTCAGTGGAGATTTGTGCCCAATAACAGATGTGTGTGTGAACATGTATTGAAATGCATAGCACGGGAAGCCAATGGTACAAATGAATGACAATAAAAATAACAGACAACATCAAGAGAATCATGTCCCACTAAATGATGTCAGATGGTTGGTGCTTAAGCCATTTATGGGGCATCAACGGAGCTGCCCCAGAGATGAGATTTAACGGCCTGCTTCTCAACTGCTTTGTGGTTCATAGTGCTGCTGTTGCCAGCACAAGGCAAGCACAACACAAAGCTATTGTGACTTGATGGCATTTTTCAGCTATAAAGGATGATCAAAAGTCTAACCCAAGAAGCCTGCCATCACTTCACTGCTGACATGACTATGCCGAGTTAATAGTTTGTTCTGTCTCTGCTGGAGAATTGCAGAAAGAAGAACAACAGATTTGCTCTTGAGCACTCTCTGCCCAGCTGGCATCAAAAGCTCATATGAAGACGGCAATGTTTGACGATTCTCCAGAGAAATCATGGCAAGGAGCATGGAAAGCAAAATGCTGCTATTGTTACTCATCTTAATGGACAATAGAGAAGGAAAAATGAATTAAATACTCAAAGAAGGAGGACAACAACGCTGCCACTTTGAAAAAAAGCAGAACACTCCAGATGGTTGTCACTTCACAGAGCTGCCTCAGCTGTTCATGACATGTAGCCTGCATCAATGCCAAGCTGTCCGAAACACAGTTTGAAATGGTCAACCAGAATCATAAATGGGGTCCTTGAGCGTACACAGTGGAGTCAAATACAACCTTAACACTTCCTCTCTTGAGACTGCAGTCTAGTATGTCAAAATACATACATCAAAGTATTTCCAAAAGGATTGAAAAGGGCAAAGTATTATTCAACCCACAGAATAATATACATTGGAAAACTGACTTATCTTATTCACAGAATACACATCACTAGCAATTTTCTTTGTGCTCTTATTTACATACATGTTTGTCTGTATGTGCTCTGGCCCTTACAGATTTAATGGCAATAAGCCTCATCTACAGCTGTTCTGTTTTACACAGATTTTTTTTTAAATAATTAGCTGTGACTTTTACGCTGCTTTAAGAAGTGCAAGAGAAAGGAACACAGATTATACCCAGTATATATTGATTGAGGTTATCTGCAAAGAAAGTATCTACAAAATGATTAATCAATGACTTTCATTCCATAATGAAAAGACCTGTTCTGCACTGTTAAGAAATTAGTTCATCGTGACCATGTAGGACAACAGCTCTGGGCTGTGTCAGCCACAGCAGGGGTTTTGTGAGGAATAACTACCCAAGGGACTAGCTACAAAAAACAGACTCATTTCATAGAAGCCACCAAAGGATAATCACCTCACAGTGAATTTTGTTGACTACTCATGCAGAATTAATCTAAACAAGCATTCCAGTGGTAAAAGGCTCTAAAACTTGTTTAAAATCTGTGAAGTTCACTTGCCTTTCAGTCAGCTTTAAAATGGCTCTTCTCATACTCAGCAAAGGATGCAAACAAGTGAAAAATGTGAAACCCTGCTGTAAGCCTATGGAATTTCTAGAAGGTATTTAGGATCTTGAAAGAGTGGCAATTAATATGTTCAGAGAATTAAGTCTTTGCTTAATTCTGCAATAGCAAAATTTCTGAATAGGTATTAGAAACTCAAGGGTAATAAACCAACGTGCCAAGGTAAAAAGCCCTTAGAAAAAAAGAGGGAAGTCAGAAGATAGTGTGTCATTAACTTCAAGCATCAGACCGTGCCAGGGAACAGCCAATGTTGACACTTGCCCACCTGGCCGATGACTGCCTTCCCAGCAGGAGCTTTTACTGGGGCTGTCTGCACAGCGGTGCCTCCATCTCAGCCACTCACTACGTGCGTGAGCCAAGAAAAGAAAAACAACACTATGTGCACTTGTAGTTTGGAGATGATCCTGTTTGCGAACTTCTACAGGAGTAAAACATACCCAGATGAGGGTGATCCAAAGAACTACAGGTTCCAGTAACAACAAATATCATGACCACTAGCTTTTTTTCCCCTGGTGGCAATGACTGGATCCTACACGCTGCTGAGCAGTCTGGCTGCAACCCAATAAAGCACTCGTTTGAGTGCTGAGCTTAAGCCTAAGGGTATCCCACAAGGCGGCTACTTGCATACTTACAGAAAGTAGGTGATTAATTTTGATGGAGGTAACAGTCAACAGTGATTCTTTCTTCCCTGAAGACTTGAAAGCATGAAGTTTCTCATCAGTCTGACTAACCCTTTTAGCTTAAAAGAAATACAAAATATGAGGAAAGAAAACATAAAGTCTTCCTGAAGAATCACATACAACATGTACTTTTTCTTAGATCATCTACGTGAATTAAATGCATCAACTTCTTCACAGTAACCTTTACCGGGGAACAAAACCAGAAAACTATATATATATTGGTATATCTTTTGCTATCCTTTAGCCACACTTCAGTTCTGGTTAGCATCTCTGGTACTACAGCAATACAAACTGCAGGACATATAGAAATTATAAGAATTATAGCTGACATCTGTCAGACTGGAGTGCCTTCATCACATAAGCCCAAACAGCTAACACTTAGGGGATGAGAAGTGTTTATAAAATCTTTTCTACAGAAAAATTACTGTGGGGTCAGGATTCAGAATTACATGCCACTGCAAAATGGGCTATCTGCGCCATGTACTAAGAGAAAAACTGGAAGATATACATCAGAGAATAAACCCGCTTCCGCAGGAGATTGCACTGGATGACCTGACAGGGCATCTATTTCCATCAGCAAATCTCATTCGTTCATTATATTGATTCATGTGGCTGTCCTGAATCTTGTGCTGAACCTAGCACCTGTAATGTACCTTGGGCTTAAACCCTGAGCTTTTAAAAAGCAAATCCTTTCATAGAAATTGGCTTATTTTCAAAAGACAGCTCCTGGATTTTTAATCTACGAGTCTGAAAAGGTTCCTTAAGCTTGTGGAGGACCAGGGCTGTGCTGTACTGACTGTTTACTACTTTCCTCAGCAGAAGAGTTGGTATTTTCTCCAGTCTTGCTTTCTGCAGCACCTGCATGCCTCTGTGTGTGCAGGCATGCATCTGTGCATGTACAACTGAAAAAATTCTTTCAACTTAAAAGCATTGTAATTGTAAAGGCTTCTATGGCATTGTCACTCACAACCTGATATATCCAGTTCAAAGAAAACATTTTGCTGCAGGAAAAGAAATTATTTGAAAAATCAAGAAAAGAGGAAAGAAATAAATGTGAAATACTGAACAGCCTAATCTGTGAAGCATGTACAGTCTTACTCTGCAAAGAAGCATTAACAAATGGTAGCAACAAATAAAGATCAGCTAATTGGGAATGATGCCTTTGTTATTTCTTAGCTGTTAGAATTCTTGTACATAATGAAATAAATCTACAGATTAAATGAAACACTAGCAAGGAAGAACTTCATAAAAAGTGAACTATTAAAGTATATGTAACCTTTCAAAATTTCATGTGCTGTCCCAGGTGTCTGGCCTTTGCCACTTTTAAACCGTTTTCCACATAGATAGTCAGGAGTGTGTCTTTGAAGTCTGATAGATGGTCTTTCACAAATCAAAATCTGTATAGTTCCTCTGCTTGGAAAATCTACAGTAGCTTCACCAGGTTCCTTCTCTATCTTTTCCAGCAAGCTATTTTTTCATGGATAGCAGACTGGATCTCTTTTCCTCTATCTTGTTCTTTCTTTCCTTTCTCTTAGTAGAAAGTATGTGATGATTTTATTTCCACTTCACTAGGATTTAAAATTCTTTGTCATTCATCCCTTCTTAAGTTTTGAGGCCATTCATCAGTCACCTTCTATATCTGGTGAGATGGTTTATAAAAGGCAGAGGTCTACTGACTACTCCCTTACTGTTATTTTATATGGCTGATTTCCACTGTGATACAAGACTCTTAAATACTGTTGTGAAATTATAACAAATTCAAAACTTTCTAGCTTGCTTTTCTTTATGCCTCCACTGAATAAACTCTAGCTTCAGTTACACCCATGCCAGTTTAGACAATCAATGGGACAAAAGATTATGTTCATCACCTGGTTTACCCGTTGTTTAGGAGTATCTTGTGAAATTATTTTGTGTACTAGAGTTAAAACCTCATTTCAAAGAAAAGGTGTGAAAGGATCAAATTAAAAAAAGAGTATTTCAGTAAAGCACTCAATTATTTCCAAGCCTCTACTAGGCCTTTTCACTATCATTGTATTTGACCAATAATTTCTAATTCAAAAATTATAACAAAACATCTATTATTGATTCACTACATACAACAGTGTAGAGGAAATACTTGGTTTTATTTGATTATGATGACCTTCTGAAGTACTAGTTATTCTGAGTGTGCTTAAGGAAGGTAACTAATACTTTTTGATGCACTTACTTAGTGAACAGTCTCCTACTTGAATCACTCCTAAATTATACAGTTTCATGAACTTCTTAACCCTTCTAACCAGGACAAAGATCTATGTTCTGCTGCAGCAGTTTGTGATTATCTGGCACAGCCTAATTTATGCTTTAAGACAGTATGATCAGACATAAACATTAGATGATGATAAAGACTCTATAAGTTCTCTAGAATACACAAATATCTTAATGTAGGTCCCATGTTATGAGATGCCGTTTTAAAATTATTTTGTTTTTATTTTGGTATTCTTTCATCTGATTTACCCTTGACATTGGTGTAAATGTGTTGAACCTGAACTGATTTCATGCTGGTTTTATGTCAGTGTAACCTCACAGAGCCACCTTGATTTACTGCCACCTTGCAGCTGTTTTGCTCTACTTCTGCAATGCAAAACAGCTTTTAACCCTGTTTCAGTAACTACTTTAGCAGGGTTTACAACTGCCTTGAATAAGAAAGCTGCACAAATATGCATGCAAACGGCACTGGTGGAGAGATCGCTGATGAATTACATCAATATGAACTAAGACTCATGTCCTTTACATTCAAGCGTATACATAGGGTGATTTGGCAGTGAAATACATGATTTTTAAACACAGTACAGTTTTCTTTCATTGTTTCTTATTTACACACTATGGATTTCTTTGGTAATAACTGGAGGTTAGAATCCTGGCTGCCTAAATCAAAGTTCAAGGAACAACTTCAGTTGCACTCAGGACGACTTTACTCAGTAACGCAACAAATATTCAGAAGAAGCCTCGCGATCTTCCAAAATACCTACAGGTATTGTCATCTTGTAAGAATGCATAGGGTATAGGGAGCAGAGAATTATTTAATTTGTTGAATCTGACCAAGATTCTTAGACTGTTTGGATTGCAATTACAAAACATGTTTTCTGGTGAGCAGGTGGCAGCATAATAGCTAGATAAACTAGAAATTCTGCCTGTCTAGATATCATTTATATTGCTAGAGAAATTTTAAATCATTTATTTATTGTTCTTTTAGGTCAAAGCAGTGGCATATTAAGTCATAATGAACTCAGCACAAATAGAGCAAACAGAGCAATTTTTTTCTTCATCTATGCTAGTGCAATTTCAGTGATGCCAAAGCAAAAAAACCAGCATGCACTTCCAAACTGAAACAAAAACTAATCCAAGTCATAGCAGGCTCTAACTAAGTTCACATTCAAAGTGCCATTTTTGCACACTTGATTATAATTTCAATGTCCATAAATAATTGGACTGCAAAGTCCATAAATAATTTGTCTCAGCAGCCTCAATTATTAATAGAATTATGCATTTCCTAACTGTCATCCCTGCAAAGTCACACTCAGGCAACAAAAAGTCAAGTCATTGCCATTTCTGGCTGGTGAACAAAGACGCAGTGATGAAGGTCCTGAAGGTCCAGGTAAAAATTCCTTTCATTACACAAGAGGTTGAGTTCAAAATTAAGATCTCCAGATAACCATATGATTCCAGAGTCCATTGGTTTACAAATCAGATTCAGAAACAAAGTACAGCAAAGTTCACGTCTGCATAGTAATAATCTGTATATTGACCTTGCTTCTGACATAGTAAATAATACTAAACAAATAGCTAGCTCTTAATCTCATAGTCACAAAAGCAGAGAATACAGGATGACTGGCAACAGCTGTTGTACACGTTAAAAAATGTAATCCAGTCACAGTTCAACAAATTTTGTCTTCAAACTAAATAGGCAAATGAATGCCAGCATCTGCTAGCTTCTGGGTTTGCTCCATTTTTGGTAACAGCAGCTAGTTTAGATGCTGCTAATTGTCCTCTTCTCTGCAGTGAGAGATCTATTACAAAAGGGAAAAAAAGGTCTAAATTTGTATATATGAGGGTATTAGTCTTAAAATAACCAAACAAGAAAGAGCTACATTTCAGTTCCTACTTTCAATACACTTCTCTGTTGTCTGTCTATGGAGTTGTTATCCTGTTGTCACAAAATGTTAGAGGGGAGAAGAGGAAAGGGAGTGTGGGAAGGAGTAAAGGCTAAGGGAAGGTTGGTCTTTCCTATGGGTTTTGGAAGACAACTTACATTTTGATCACAGCATGACTCAGGAAACATTTGGGATCCTATCTGTCTTGGAGTTAAAAATTGCCTTCTGTTGATGGAATGG
>VYZV01001265.1:246-11774 GCA_013401275.1 Pandion haliaetus | reverse complement strand
TTGCAGCTGTTTAACACAAACCTTAAATGCTGTCAAATAAATCAAACTGCTAAATAACAATAATAAAGAAACCAGCCTGGAAAAAAAAATCTCATTTGACCCTGCATATTATACTTAACTTTTGTTTGTTCTTTATTATAGTTGATTACTCAAACATACACAAGTATTGCAGTCTTTTCACAGTACTTGGAATTCGGTCTACGTTGTAAACAAAAGTTGCACTGACGTCTTTTAACAGACATCCAAATGATGAAATCACAGTAAAGAAATACACAAATATGTTGTTATCTTTCAGTTTGAACTTGAGGATAAACCTTGTCCATTGACAGTCTTACACACAACTGTTTGGCCCCTGGCAATGTGTCTAGACAATGTCTGTTACTTGTTTAAGTTCTGAAAGATATGCACTAAGTACAATGGTCATCAAAAAAAACCTCTTCAGAAAAAACAGGTTTAAAGATTTAAAAAAAATCTTCTACAAAAAGAAGTTAGGTCTGCTTTGCATATTTTTCTTTACACTTGAATAGTAAGAAATTATTGGAAGGCTGCTGGTCACAGCATCATAGCTAAATTGGTCCAGATACTAGTTATTCACCAGGTCACAAGCAGCAGGTACATATGAATAGGAAATGAGTACTTTAAAAATTACATACAAGAAGGTGGTGGTAATCAGAGTACATTTTACTTAGCCAAAACCTCAAAAAAAACCTGAAATAAAAGAAAAATACCTAAATGTCTTGTTTTCAACAGCATCACCTGCAACATACTCTAAAGTTCACTCATACTGTGCAATCATACTGCAGTCATGTAATCCAGCACAATTTGTAAATTACTGAGATGGAGATATTTAATGAATTATCATGATAACACATGTCCCCACAGCTGACCAAAACTACAAAGAATGAAACAAAATTTGGATGAGGTATTTGAGATGCTAAGTCTATTATTACCTTCGTTATTAGTGGCATACATGGTACCTGTAAAGAGGCACAAATGTGAACTATAGACTGACTCTCAGAACCAGAATGAACAGTGAATACTTCCATTTATAAAATACTGTGGCAAAAATTAAGAGTGTTGCAACCAACAGAAAAGAATTTAAACCAAAGTGAATGTGCTGATTAAAAATCCAGCTGTGAAAAAGGGAACGGGAAAGTATAATAGTAAACAGATACAGGTGTATTTTCGTGAGCCAAAGCCATGTTCGTGTCAAATAAGAGAACCTTAATGAAAGACTTAGTAATGAACCTTGCAGTAGTTTGAGCCACCAGCTTGATTCTGCAGTTGTTTCAACACCTAAAATACACATTTATGTCAAATGGATTTACATAAGAAAACAATGTAAAAGTGGATACCAAGGTCAACGTTCAATTCAAAACCTTTGTATTAAAGTATAACTTTGTAAAGAGAAAAAATAACAAAGGGGTATCTTTTCCTAAATGTGCTTTTTCAGTGTAAACCAACATTTCTTTTTGAACAGTTCTTCAGCTTAGAAAATAAAGAATGATACTTGTTCTTTCAAATGTGAAGGAATATGCCAAGAAAACTTATTAAAAAAAAAAGATTTATCTGCTGCAGCCACTACAAGGGGTATGTTTCCAACTAGATAATAACTGAAGAACTGTTACTAGAATTTCAGAATTCAAGGGAAGAGATAGTGTACTTTGTATTGCTCTTTTAATCATTCTTGTTCTTCTTCATATACTCAGCTATTTTCCTTAAAACACACACACGCTTGAACTAAGTTTTAAATTTAGAGTAGCAAATACCTTTAAAATAACCTGGTAAATCTACCTCTCCAGTCTGTAACAACACAACCTATGGTACGCCTTCAAATTTTCATTCTTTATAGGGAAGGGAGAATACTCTCACAACCATCAGTACAAAGTTGACAGAGTGAAGTCTTATGATTCTGGAGTCTATTCTCAACAACTCCAAAGATTTTGTAGCACTACAGGCTGTTCTCACAGCTTACATCCTCAAACCTGAATATTGGCTTACTATACAAAGCTTTACAGTCACGCTTGTAGTGTGCTAACCTACTGGCATCAATAAGAGTTTCAGGAGAGCATTACAAAGTCATTGGGGTACTAGGAGTGATTGATGAGGCAGAAATAATGGTCTTGAAATATTTCACCAAATTTTAATACAAGCAGTATTAACTAAACATCAAAAAAGAAGATGGCAGAGAAAGTGTAACACAGGTTTGAACTTTGCAAATTATTACAGAGAAGCTACTGCACATTATAAGGCTGGCTACAGACTAGAACATAATTCACACATTAAATTCTGGAGTTAAACATTAAGCTGTTAATACACTAACAGCCTTCAATAACTGACTGCTCTTCCACCTTACAGGGTAATATATTAACAATTATTTCCACTTCATCAATAGATGCTCTATCATGTACCATAATCCAGCAGGTAGCATTGAAGCCAACATAACTGGCAGACATGATGGAAAATAAACTATTTTATTGCAACAAATCAAAGATCTATTTATGTCAAAAGTCTCATAAAGAAAAGAAAAGAAATAAGACAGACATGGACAGCTTAAAAAAAAATCTGAATTTTTAAAAATAGCTTTATCAATCTGGAGTAGTCAGAGCATAATTATTTCAACCACAACACAGTAGTCCTATTATACCTGCCTTTATGTTGTTGTCACATGAGATGACATTCATATAGCTGATAATGTCAGAATACAAGGAGCTAAGGCAGCAGGGCTAAAAGATCCATGCCTGCTGCAGGGCCCACTCTGTCATAATCCATGCTGGAGCCTGAGTCAAACCATTCTTCTGCCGTCAACAAACACTACTGGAATAAAACAGTATTTCTTCTCCTGTGGCTACTCATCCAGACTACCTATCACCTTCCTACCACAGACAGATAACCTGTCAGTTTGCATAGCAGAAGTCTGCATAAGAAAGCTAAGCATTTCATCAGTACATTGCCCATCAAGAAGGATCTGCTGTTGTAAAAATCCAGGCTATTACATACAAAAACACATTGATTTTAAAACCCCAAAGCTAGATTTTAGAAATGTCAAAATAAAGGTAGAGTGGGAAACTTTGATTCTGCAAAGTAAATACATGTTTTCCTTCAGACTAATGAAACATTCAGTACTCTGGGTGAACAACGCTCCAGGAAGCAGTTGTGGAGCACTGATGATTTATCCACAGTATACCAACCTTGTTTAGAGAAGGTGGAAGATGTTTAGTGAACACGATAGGGAATTACAGTAAGGAGGAGTATGCTGTCATGCATTAAAATGCTACTCTTTAAAAATGAAAGCAGAATCTGCTTCTATCATGGGGTTCCTACATGACGACAGTTACTTACCTAAGTCATACACCACTTTCCAACCTCCAAGTCATGCAGTTTCCCCAGAGGCTGAACTGTTACTGAAGCTAGTGAACTTACTGGGCATGCACTTGTCCTGAAATTCTTGACCAATTTAAAATTGTTCCTGGAAAATATGGCACTTGAGTTCTGGCAGGAGCAGACAGCATAGTTCACGTTAGACATACTCAGTCTCCTTTTTTCCACAGAGTCTTTTAGAAGCAAATCACAGCTATCCTGCAGTCCAGGTGTACTGTTGCTGCACCCTGCTTCCCAACGCCATCCTTCCTGAAAAGGCCTTGGCTAACCCTCTTACAGCTGACTAGCAACATTCCCATCAAGTGAGAAGAGAAGGCCCTGATGAAGGGCCTGCTGGGAGAAGGGCTGCTACCATGAACACAGGAACAAACTGAAAATATCTGGACGCTTTTGAGAAAGTTAGGAGCAGCTCATTACTCAAACAGCAAACAGTCTACAGAAGGTAAAGAGATCATAGGATACCGATGTCGGACTACAACCAAAAATTTCAGTAAGATTATAGTTGTGCCTGCCTTTATTTTCATGGTTCTTAGCTCGAGATATCTTATTTGGAAAAACACTGAAGATTCACACTTGCAATTGTGATCTAACAGTAGCTGAAGACATTTCTAACAATAAGATAAAGAAGAGGTAATGGGATCTACACTGACATTTTCATATCAACACATTAGTTGCTAAACATTAAGTAGTTGTTCTTCTTTCCAAGTATTTAAAAGTAAAAAGCTGAGTAAGGAGGGCAGACATGCAGTTTAAAGGAAAGTTGGGTGTTGGTAACATCAGCTGACTCAGACCTTGTCTGCAGTAGAACTTCTAGCACTTCATTCTGCCAGTAATGATACACAGAGAGAACGCAGATCTCTCATTGCATTCTCTGAACATAGTTACATTGACCTTATGGTGGGCTACCATAGTAAGTGCTTGAAAGAGTGACTGTCCTCCTGCTGTGAAAACCACTCATTTCAAATTATTCCATCTTGGTAGTTTGTCACAAGTTTTCTTTCTTGCTTTTTTCTTCTTTCCTCCTAGGAAAGACAGACATACTTTTTCCCAACTCACATCAATACTCTATAGTACTACTTTCTGAACTATCTGGTCAAATTAGCGTTCATTGTAAACAATGAAGCAAAGTAATCATCAAAACCTTCAGTTTGTGTCATTAGTATTTGCTTTCACTCCCTATTAAGAAATGGTGTATTTAGTTTGCTTTTCTACTTCTACTATCAAGACTACTAGTACATTTGGACTGTTCATTAAAAAACCCAACATGTACATTGCATGAAATTCCATAGACTCATACAAAAGAGTTTATCTGGAAATATTTAAATTTATTCCCCAAGATAATACCTCAGCTATAGTCAAGAGTTTGCTACTTACTGTATTGTCTAAAAACCCAGAACTTCTGCATTGCATGCCATCTTCCACAACCCAAATCCTGCAAGGTTCTTTAGAGTGATAGGTGTATATCTACTACCTGGTAATACGGCACACAAAGCAACAGCATGTCTAACATCACCCTTCCAAAACATAATCTAATCAGGTTTAGAAATGGTGGACTTTCAAACTCCTGGAGAGGAGGAGGGCAGGAAAGTTAAAATAGTTACTAAGAACATTTCAATAATTCATACTCTCTCACAAATACTGTCAACTTAAGACATTCATTTTACCTTGAGAAGGTATGTAGGAATATTGCTGAAATCTACAGGCAACTTCAAGAGGAAGCGAGCTGAGAATTCTCCAGTCTGTGGAAAAAAGGTAACACTAATGAGACCCGGTGTCTAAACCAGAACCACAAATTGAACATTCTGAGGGTGAAATATTTAACCAGAAAAATGTAAAAGCTCATACCAAACAGAAGGGTTGAGATTTGAAACAACATTTCTCAATGGAATTACTGAAGAAGAAAAAAATAATTTACAGATTTCACAGATGTTATATGAGAAAACACCTTAAAAACCATAAAACATCATTGCCAGTAAGTCAACAGCAAAAAGTAGTCAGAATACAACAATGTGCATGACAAAAATCAGACTATACTTTGTTAGGCCCTAAATATAGATGTATCTTGGCTGTACTCATTTCCGGACAAAGGTCTGGCAAGACCTGGTCTGAAAGCAAAGCTAAAAACCTGACAAATTTCTAAGAGTGTATAGATAAAAGAGAGGCATCTTCACAAACACTGCAGGTATGCCTAAGAGAATTTGCATTGAGTAAGGTGAGAATTTATTTGGAGTGTCCTCTGAATAAACAGAGGAAAGAACTGAAGTAGAAGGTTTTATATAATTTGTTTTCAGAATTATGTTACTCTTAACACCTAGACACCGTTTACTGAAAATTTGCCAAGTGTCCCCTACACGTTGCTCCTTTTTATGCATAAAGTGTATGCAAAGGAAATGGAAAGGATTTCCCTTCTGTTTCATACACTTCCTTAAAACCAGACTTTGTCCACCTGGTTATGAAGCAATGAAGCTAGCTTTTTTTGAAAAACAAATGCCTGCCTGATTTCCTCCATATTAATTCTTTGTCATCTCTATTTTTTAATTCAATAAAGCAGCCATAGAGCAGCTATATTTGTCATGTTGAATTAGCAGTACAAAAAGCATTAAACAATTTTACGCAGTTAAGTACAAAAAAATAGGATAATCATGAGATAAAGTAGCAAAACTTTTTTCAGTTTTAACACTGCCCTGGTTTTCCATACCTACACTACTTAGTTACATGATGACATACAATTTTTAAAAAACAGTACTTCATTTTAACAGGCAAGGGGACAAATCAAAGCTGTATGAATATGCAACATTCACCCTCCCACAGTAACACACACGTACTACTTCACTATTTCCTGAACATAATTATCTGTAACTAATTTTCATTTTAAATGTTTTGCATAGCCAGACAAAGTGAGAAGAAAAATACTTCAAACCAGAAGTGTACAATATACAAATTTTAACAAAGTGCACAGGCATCTATGGTGAATGTGCATATTGCTATTCTCATTAAAAAGGGTGAATGTAAATACTATACTAGATTTAAACACGATCACCTTTATTGTTTATACAGCTATACCTTGTGGCAAGCAAAAGCCTGTAATATGTCTGAAATAATGGAAGCATTCTTTCTATGAAATGCAGCAGTGACCCATGGAAGAGATGCAGAGAATCGATGACAGCGAACAGGTTGCCTGGGACCACGTCCAGATGGCATCTGAGTATCTCTAAGGATCGAGATCCCACAGTCTCCGGACAACCTGTGCCAGTGTCCAGACCCTTCAATACTCAAGGGCTTATAACTTACACAGATGTCAGAAGGATACCTTTTGAGCCATTGCTTTACTACATTACTAGATGTTATCTCAAGAACTCCACATAGCAATGAGGACAGCTTGCCAAAGGCTACAGCTCTTCAAGAAGAAAGCATTCAAAGTCACCTGTACTGATACCAAAAACTTGCCATATGCCTTTGCAAAATAGTCAGTACTGTTGCCTCCCCACTGGACTAGCTGTGCTAATCCATGAATTGCTTTGAGCTCAGCATAAGAGAAAACATGAAGGTTGTCACTGACCATATGCCACCAGATCATAAGCCTCCATAACGATGGACCACATCAATTACTATGCATATGGATTCAGAAAAGAATAGGCTAAATAAAATCCTGAAGGAAACTGGAGGTCAAAGCAAAGAGAAACTGGCTTTCCAAAATGCATGGTTAAGCTGCTAAGCAGGGCAGCTGAGGAATATAAGTGATTGCTAAGCACATTATTTTCTGTAGTACTGACGTGACATAAAACTGAGAAAGGAAAAAATTCTACAGAATTGGATTCCTTCAATCATTTTATGTCTAAATTAAGCAAAGGTTTCACCCCAAGCAACTAAGCACATATAGACAAAGATGCTGTATTAGGCAGATTTACAACAAGCAATGCTAATATCAGTGCCAGTCTGTTTCTTTGTCTATCTTATCAGGCATGAACTAGAGATAACTCATTCTACCTTCCAGTCACTAAACAGGAAAAAACAAGATCTTGAATGCAACAACAACAACAAAAATTCTTTCTAATAGTACCTTGCCAGTTATATCATTTGTCAAAAAGGTTCGTGTGATGTTAGGTTGCAATCCACCCTACTGTCAGCTAGCTCAGAACTGCTCTTAAAATTTGTCCCTGGTAGTCACAAAATAGAGGCAAAGCAATTGCACATAAAACCACTATGCAACAAAAAGTGAGCATATATTAAATTAAAGCCAGACTCCAAAACCTTTCCTGATGACACTACTTGTGAGGATAGATGCCAACTTTCTGATGGTGTATTACTTCTGTATGCAGAAAAATTGCTGACTTCTTGTGCATGTATAACATGAAAACTGCTCTGATGACAGTCAGGGCACTTGCTTTTTATTCAGAGTGAAATGGATATATAGACAGTGCCTCTTGTCTGGACTTAACTTCCAAAAAATGCCATACAACATTTGCCATAAAATCCAGAAAATTATTTCTGGTAAAATACCAAGTCTGATGAACTGGGATGGCCACTGAACAGATGAACAGCCTTTGATCAAAACATCAGCTACTCCAAGATGTGGAAGTAAATAAGGACTTGCAATCTAGATCTTTTGTGTCGTTCAGTCAAGATTACTTTGCAAAGTATTACTTCCAAGAGTATTCTGGACAGGGAGGGAGCAGTCCCTGTCCATGGTGCTCACCTACCCAACCCCAACCAGCTGGTCACAGGCACCAGGTCAAGTCAGATGAATTTCTGGCCACAGCACTGAGAGATTAGACAGTTAATGGGCATCTGTATCAGCTGGTACTCTGCCAACATGAAGCTACTAAACTGGATAACAGTTTGTCTGTTTGTCATAGATCTTAGAGATCACTTCAGGAAACTGGAGATACTGGAACAAAGGTATAAAAGCAAGTTTCTGTTCCATTTTGGGACACAGAACTAAATTTAGGGCTCCTCTTCAAAGTTTAACTCATGCACTTAAAATGATTGCTTTCTGAACACTGTGCAAGGTTCATTCACAGATCATTAATTCAGAAGTCTGCTGAGCTACTATTGATTCCTGAGAGACAGCAACATGAATTTCAATGACTTCTAGGCAGAGGAGATAACATGCGGTTTTACCTCTTGCTTTTCAGATAAACACTCCTATTGTGCTAATCATCAAGCCTAACAAAACAGTTGTAAAGGACAGTAAGGAGAAATAGACAAATTAATTTCATAGTTTTGAGTTTTAGGACACTCAAACAAGCTTTCTCATGTAGATACCAGGTTCATACAATCTCCAAACAAAACTCTCAGAATGTTCTTGATAAGAGAATACAAACTTTGATAACAAAGCACACACTACAAAAACCTCAAATAGCTCTGCAATGATTAAAAGGATTTGCCTCAAAATGTATTTAAGATTTATTTTATTGGAATATTTTTAAGTAAGACAGCATTTCAAATGCAAAAAAAAGTTCTTTATTCAGGCGCCAAAGACTGAGGAAAAATTCAAAAGGTTTGAGTAGTTATGGCTTTCCTATAAAAAAAAAAAAAACACCCTAGCTTCTAAAATCTTGAGTAGAATTTTGGCAGCTGCCAAAAATTACTGTAAAATCTCGGTACGGTTCAGAAAGCCTTCTGCATTTCAGAAACCAGTCTGATGATATTTACAGATGTGGCAAGTTGTTTGTGATAAATGTTATTCTCTATAACTCGCAAGAACAAATCAATTTCAATGAAATACTCTAATCTATAAACATAAAAAGAGATCTGAAATTCTCTGATAAATAATATTTTACTTAGCTTAATAAAGCCTAGATGACTTGTCTAAGAAAAGAAAAACAGACGAATTTAAGTACTGAGTTGTACAGTAAACATCCTTGGGTCATCTGTAACTTAAAGATGATTAAAGTGACAAAGCTGAATTCTAGGCCCTGATAACAGAAATGCTGAATTTTCGTCCATTTTCAGACTGCATCTATTTCAGAAGATACTGCTTCTGAAGGCCAGTATAGCTTAAGAGGATGCTATTGCTGAAAGCAAGAGGGGGACACCTTCAGCATAAACACAATTAGGTATTTCCTCATATATCTACTCCAAACTTCCCATGATAAATATACTACCAGTGGAAAAAAATTATTTTTGCAAAGCTTACTCTGTGGCAGAGTTCAGTTAAAAAAAATAACGATCAAATCACACACTAACCAAAATGTCTACATTGCCAATAGCCTCATTTTAGAAGGCTGAGATTGTACACCACACCCGAATATATACTATCCCTAAGCAGGATGATTTGCCTGGGCAGGGTGTCATACCAACACTGTTATTCTGCCTCTCAAATCTTCAGAGCTAACTCAAACTTCCACATAACATTGTCACATGCCCTGTAAATACCGCACAGACTTTTCAACAGTTTTCAAAGTTTTCATCTGTCAGATGAACTAACATCAGGTTGAAAAACAGTTACTCACCTGGAAATCTGGTTCAACCAAGTTAGTGGAATGACAGCAATGTACAAAACAGGGAGTGTAGAAAGCGAGCTGGAGTCAAATAGAAGCTTTCTCCATTGGAAACAAAGCATAGAGATCCACAGAAACAACCCAGATTTTCCAAGGCAAAAGCTGTATTTATTAAAATGAAAGGATCACTAAAAGCATTTTAGCAGAAACATTCTTAATAGCTTACCCAGTTGTTTTTTTTGCCAGCATAAATTTCCATGTTTTCTCCATACTGGGGCTCTTCAAGTAAAGTCTGATATTCAAACATGAGACGAGAGCTCTCACGTAATCGGCTGCACTGAAATTGGTGATACTGCTGCACAAGCTCTTTCACAACAAGCAGGAGGCATTCAGGGTTTGAAGGATTCCAAGAAGCTAAATTCTGTTGAATTAGAAAAGAATGGAGACCAAAATTGTTTACAGAAATAGAAAGACAAGCACTCCCCCTTCCATACCGATACCAGAGCCACATATGCATACGGAAACTTTGTGATGCAAAGGTTGTATCACGCTTTGCAAGCAAACCAGGTCAAACAGCAAAAGCAGACCTTAATGTCCAATAAGAGCCCATACAAGGACCAACCAGAAAACTGGTAACAGGGCTACTACCAGGCATAGATAGGCCCAAATTATCATTCTATTCTTCCCTAAAATTATACTGTTGCATCTGAGAACTTGAAAAGTTTTAATTAAAAAAATTTAAACTAATGTGAAACATACAGTGATCAGGTAAGCATAACCCTGCACACTCTCTGACTCAAAAAGCGGTCAGCCAAGTGAATATGCCAAATTAACACCAACTACAGAAAACTACTCTGCTCCATTATTAAAATAGTGGTATAGTATTGACAGTGACAGAGCAAATGGGTTCTCTTCTGTTGCCTCAACCTTGTGCTTTACACCTTGACTTATCTCTTTAACACAAATGCCATCTGTACACAAGTCTCTTCAACATGCCTGGCAAAAGTTTTTAGTACAAGTGGGCTGTATACCAAGGAACAGTTAACAAGTAAGAATGTTAATACAATGAAGATAACTGTGCCAGTAGCACAGTAGCAATGTTATCTCTCAGTTTAACTGTTGTCATTGGCTTAGACCAGTCTTCCATGCACAGTAAGTTTTATTCAGGAAGGTCTTCTATGTTACAAACCAATGTTTTTTGTATCAATGTTGCACGCCTACATCTGGTTGACCTAGAATGGATCTACTTTAAGGGCAGATGAGGATTCACCCTGTACTCCGTGTTGATAGCACAAGACAGTTCTGATGGAAAACTACTTAGGTCCTCATATGCTTTGTACTTAGGTCCTCAACAGGTCTTCTTGATACAAGTTCAGGGCATGTTAACATAGTCATGTGGCTTTTGGTCAGCTTTGAGTGTAAGCAAATTAATCTGCATTTCTGTATATCACATAGACATGACAACACACTAGCTGTAGCAGGATTTTAAATTACATGGATTGTACAGGTAACATTAAGATCCTTAGAACTGGCAAAGATGTCTGCATTTTACAACTAAGTGAAGACAAAATACAGTAGCTTCAAATAAAATTACGTATCAGTATCTGAACTTGAAGTAGTTACAGATGGCATGGCTACTTTTCTCCTGGAAGTTGCAGACATTTCATAATTTTAAATTATGCATAATTTACGTTCTTCGACACG
>VYZV01001255.1:10931-24649 GCA_013401275.1 Pandion haliaetus | reverse complement strand
TCGTGAAGGACTGTCTCCCGTGGGAGGGACCCCACGGTGGAGCAGGGGACGCGTGAGGAATCTTCCCCCTGAGGAAAGGAGAGGCAGAGACAACGTGTGGTGAGCTGACCCTAGCCCCCATCCCCTGTTCCCCTGTGCCGCCTGGGGGAGGAGGGAGAAAGCACCGGGAATGAAGTTGAGCCAGGAAGGCGGGAGGGGTGGCGGGAGGTGTTCTGATGTTTGGTTTTCCTTCCTAATATCCTCGTTTTGATTTGATTTGTAGTAGATTAAATGGATTTTGTTTCTTCCCCAAGGTGAGCCTGTCTTTTGCCCGTGACCATCAGTGGGGAGTGATCCCTCCCAGTCCTTGTCTCGACCCATGAGCCTGCCTTTGGATTTTCTCCTCATCCCAACGTGGCCAGGGGGAGGGGGGAAGTGAGCGAGTGGCTGCCTGGTGCTTTGTTACCGGCTGAGCTGAAACCATGACCCTGCCTAAAGTGTCTGATTCTAGACTTCACCTTTTAATTCATTAATACTGATCATTAATACAGGGAAGGGCAAGTTAAGCACGTGGTGTACTGTAAGTCCTTGGACTTCAAACATGTAATTTTTCAAGTTTCAATGTTAACCCAGTAGAGGAATTTGATTGTGTTTGACATCATGAAAATGAAAAAGAAAGTGAAGATGTTTTACTTGCTTGACCAAAAACAAAACAGAAGAGAATTTGCAGTTGATTGTACGTTTGGTACACTTCTACTTCATATCTATATTAACCACTCCTTTACTTTGCAAAACATCTGGTGAAATGTTGTCTGTCTTTACAATGTCTAGGAAAAAGAAACCCTGAAAACTGATTGGCATGCAAAATCTGTAAATGGACAAGTAAATTACAGATGAAGAGGCAAAAGTGATTTAACGTCAGTTCTAACAGCAGTATGGCAAAACCGAACTAAATACTTACCTAGGTTCTTGCTACGTATTTATTTTACAGCCTTTCCTGTCCTAAAAAGATTTGATATATCAAATACACAAAACTGAAATATGGAGAAGAAAACAGGAAACGTCTTCCAGAATACTGGTTTGAAAAAAACATAGACAAAAACTGATGAACACAGCAAACAGGTAACGTCCAGACCTCACGGCACTAGGAATCCCAGAGCAGAAAAACATTTTGGGGTTTAGCATGGAAATGAACACCCTGAACTAGGTTTTGAAACCAGTCTGTATCTCAGTGCCATTTTTGAGTATATACCCGTGTGCAAATTTATTAGAAAAAGCTGCTTGCTCAACTTACCACAATTTGTTGAAACTAATTTCTTAGAAAAGTTGGATTGTATATACACCTAAACTGCTCTTGGATACCGCTACAAAACAAATTGGCNCCGCTACAAAAAAAATTGGCAGGCTTTTTTTGGGGGGGAAAAAAAAAAAAAAAAATCTGTATCAGAATATATCATCAAAATTTTAAGCTGCTCTTACAATTTTATTCTTAACTTACTTACCAGTGTAACCACCACTTTGGAAACTTAAAGCTGAAAACTTTCCAAATTGAATTTGATTTTCTCCATCTATACAACTTGTTACTTTGATGGGAATATCTGTGAAAATGGAGGCTAGTCATTTACATCCTGCTTTTTGTGCAAAAGCATGATCATACTGCCATGCCCTTAAACTTTCAGGGAAGAATATACACATTCTATTTCACCGTCATTCCTCATGGGCCTCATCCAGTGGCCTTCTAAAGTTAATGAAGGCACATTAACTTTAGCAGACTTTGAGTTAGGTCCTATACAAAACACATGTGAATAATTCAGTACCTCCCATTGTCTTTGAAGGAATTATTTTTTCTAATTTGTCATACATAGCATATATATGTAAAAAGATGTTAACAAAATAATATACTTTACATACTACTGCATCTCTTGCAGACTTCCAGCCATTTGCTTCACACCTGCAATGTATCACAGTGCTTAATTACCAAGTCTCAGGCTCTTCTCAGTGTGTATGTTTGTATGAAGGCCTTGTTGGATCATCTACTTCACTATCATGTAGTAACCATCACGAAGTATAAAACATCTTAAAAGTTTCTAAGTGACTTGCATTTTTATACCAGAACACTTAGCTATCAAAAAATGAACAGAAATTTTTTTAATTAGCACAACAGGTGAATTTTCAGTCCCATCAGTGCACTATTCATAGCAAAAGGCAATTTTAATTGCATAGTACCACCAGCACTCTGAAAAATAAGGAATCACAGCCTTGCAGTTCTGGCCAATCAGCTGAACAGGTATTAAATCTCTGATTATTAAACTGACAATAAAAATACTTGAACTGTAAATGAAGTGAGACAATAAAATCTTCTAAAAAATTTGCACACGATCATGTAGTATTGCGATAATGCCCTGCTTCTTGACTAGCTAGCCAGAGGGTAACATTTTTTGTGTAAAGAAATTAAGCTGAAAACAAATTATAGACACACGTACACACAAACATGGGTACATGCATTCAGAACAGTGTTAGAAACACTGACATCTTCCAGTCAGGCAATAAGACTATTAAAATTCCTACTAAATTCCTTACTGCAGATAGAGTAGAAATATGCTGGTCTGTGACAGTAAGCCTGATGCTGAGTCTCCCTGATCAACGGAAGTAAGCATTAAGAATGTATTAATTTACCCAATTGCATGTCTCTCCAATAGTCTCTGAACTGGTATGGTTAACTTCCCAAGAAAACGCTTGATGATCGGACGACTCTTGGCAAATTTGTCTTTAACCTCAATTTCCAGGACATCTGTTAGAAGTGCAACAAAAGAATATTTCTGGAAGGAAAGAACATATTTGACACCGTATCAATACACCTTTATTCAGAAAGTATGTACATAATTACTACTAGCATGCAGTGAACTCTGAAAGCAATGATGACAGCAGTTTCCATACTGCAAAATAATGTCAACATCATTTATAAAGCACTGTATTTTTGCATATGTAACTAACCTCTCAGGAAACCCATACCCTTTTACTGTTCCTTGAAAATACTTGCTCAGTAAGAAATTGCACTGCATAAAAGCACTTTCATGGTCTACATCAGAAAGGAGAAAGCAATGTATGCTAGTGCTTGCTTCAATTTGGATAGCACAAGCAAGAGGAAAAGGTATCCTTGCTGTACTCTATCAGGTTATAGAAGAGTAGCCAGGTCAACGCAGGAGGGAAGTGTATCACTCTAAGCTGTGCTTAGTGAACTTCCCTTCCAATATCATGCTTTGTGTTTATTTTTTTCTATGTATGACAGGAAGTCAAAAGGGCAATGTGTATGCAGTGTTTTGGGGAGTAACTAAAGGAGGAGAATTTTCTGTAGATTTTTGCCCTAAAGTTCACAAATCTTCACAGCAAGCTCCAACAGAACATTTTTCAGCACTTGGGGCCTTTAAACAACATGATACTAATTTATAAAAGGTTTCTTGATATCTGGTAGGATCATTCTTCCACCTTTCCCTAGGAAGGAACACTATCACAGTTACTCTCTTCAGCCTAGCATCAATTTTCATGCAGTTTATGAATACTTCATCTTTGAGATCTGTGCTGCTCAGTCAAGTCTGCCTGAAGATGGCCAAAAGATTCAAAAATTGAACAGGGCAAATGTATGAGCAGGCACGTTGGCAGACACACACACGTACACACAGTGTGATAACAAATTCCCTTAAGAAAGCAAGCTTAGGAACCAAAGATTTTTATTTTTCCTCTAGATTTTATTACAAATAAACAAACAAAAAAGTATGGTATAAACTACTCAGAAAAGCCGAGGTCATCTAGCTATACTTTTACTATCTGCCATCTTTAAGACCTCTGAGCAAATCGCAACCTGAGTACAATGCCCAATACACATCTGGCTAGATAGCTAAAGGTGTATTGAACAAGGAACAACTTTTTAGTTCAGCTGTAGACATCACCTAAATATATTAAAAAACAGCAATTAAATTGGGTCAGGAATAAAAACACTTCCTCATGCTGGGCAACTGTTGGAGCTGGGTTCCTGCAATAAACAGAACTTAAAGATTTGTCACAGTTTGCTATAAAGTTGTGAATTATTTTGCAGAAAGGAGTAGATGTAAAACAGGATCAATTCCACACCACTAGGACAGCACATGTAATGGGATCATAAGCTGCTGTCGTCAGAGCATTGCTACAGGGAAGATGACAGCAGCTAAGGCAAGCTGATACAATGCATGCACCAGTGAACATCATCACTTTTCTAGTAAGCTTCAAAACCAGGGAGAACTGGAGGAGAAAAAATGGATGCACAGACAGAAAGATGAAGAATCAATTTAGAGATTAGAACTCTGATTTTTTTTAAGATTTTAAGACTTCCACACATCTACAGTCTTTCCCACAACCAAGCACCCCTGAGCAGTGCTAATTGAGCAGTGCTAATGCTGGCCCTGCTCTGTTCTGCTTTACTGCTTGTTTGGTTTGATTATGATTTGTGGGAACATCTTCCAAAGCCCGCTCAATTTTCCAGTCTTCCTAAAGAACACATTAACATTCATCAAACACAGTACAGACATCTGCTCATTAGAAAACAGGCACATATCAAGAACGCTGCTCACCGGTCCTGAATGTCAGTATTTTCACCTTGTTTCCCACATAAACATTTATCTTCAAAAGCACAGCCTGGCTCTTCTGTGCTCAAAGACAGTTGTGGGACTGAGTTCCTTCTCTGAGACCTGCACAGCTTATCCAATATAAACACATCTGCCAAACTGGCTTCTGCCAGACTGGCTTCCCCCGCCCCGCCTTGCTGAGTGGTGCTGTAATGCCTCCCTGGGCTTTCCTTCTTACAGCAGTGCATACGGAGGCTACACCAAAGAGCATCCCCTCTACCCAACAAAACTGAAAGCTTGCCACCTGTTACACATAATAAGAATATCACATCCAAATGAACAGTTGCAATCACTGAGCATAAATGCTTACTTATTGTACCTTTTCTTAAAGAGTCTTCTCACAACATATAATCCATTTTATTTAATTTATTTTTGCAATTTCAAGAAATCTACAGGGCTGTTGAGCGAGTTCAACTCTTGTTAGCAGAGAAGGGAATGAAAACCTCAGAGCAGCGCATCTTAAATACACAGCTTAAATACATAGATGATAGCTGTTTCTATCCAACAACAGGGTTCCTAAAATTACTACAATTTTTGTGTCAGTTTAAATAACTAGCTACAAAATAAGCTCACGGCCTTCAGAGAGTAAGGACTCCCATAAGGAGAAAATACAAGCCTGGTACACAGCATCAGCTGGCAGACAGCTCTGAAAAGGGATACATTACCTCTCTGTGCCAAACAGGATTAGTTGTGTTACTGATGATAGTCGACCTTCTTTCCTGGCCATGATGAGCAAATGTAGGAAATGTACTTTTCTTGCCTGGCTGAATGGACATCTTTAGATAAGGATCAGGGTTGAAGAACATGCCTTTTTTAAGTCCAACTGCTCTAATATCTATAAAGCAAAACAAGGAAGGAAAAAGGAATTGAGTAAATTAAAGCTAGTTCACAAATTAGTGCATTCCTAAAATATTACCCAGGAAATCAGTTCACCATAAACTGCTAAATAAAGCAACTTAAAACTACTCATGTGTTAACTGGATCCAGTGTACAGAAGACAGTTAAAGCAGGAAGCCAAGTGTTTTCCCAAGAGAGTATAGGAAAGAAAGGTATCAACATCCTCATTTACATTTTAGCCTCCAGTCATTTGTAAAACAAAAAGCATGAACTTGTAGCTCACCTACAAATGTTTTCCTCAGTATGTAAGATATTTCCACTCTTAAAAACCAAAAAACACAAAAAACCCATCACACAGTACTTGCTCTGTTTCTGGGTAAGGGGCTAATATAAAAACCTGTATGGGAGGTAATACAGTGAACTCACACTTTCCCAAAGTTGAGAATTTGATAAACGTAATTTCAAATGCTCATTATCAGGGTTGCTCTGGACTATGATGTACGCTTTCTCCCAACTTAGAAGAAGATAACTTATCTCATAAAAGGAGGCAAAGTTTTCTGAAAATGCTTCTTTCTTCCTAGGGAAACCTCAGTACTGCAGCCCTTGCGACTTGCAACAATAAATAATAATTTCCTCAGGTGCATATTCTCATGCCTAAGGACTTTAATGATAGCACAAGCTTAAAAAAGAACAAAAAGAGGTATTTAACTGTAAAATATTTCTCTGTTTAGGTCTGCTGAAACACAAGATTTTTCTGTCTTTCTCCATAAGGTACTCCAATATGCTGCACGCAGTCTTCATGACTCCAATGCAACTGGCACATACATACTTAGATAAGCAGATTATACATGCAGGCAAAATTCACTGCACTAAAATTAAGTGCCCCGCCTATGGATTCAGTAAAAAAAAAAATAAATTCCTACCCAATATTCAAAATTAAGGCACACAGTAGAAATACTATGAAATAAAGGGTAATTGCCTTTAAAAGCAACAACTTTGCATGTGCAAATGAGCAACCAAAAAAAATGTTCCAGGAAATATGTTACAGACCTATCAGTCAATACACCTTTTAAAATTAATTTAGGGGACTCCTCAGGCTGAGTCACAACCTTCTATTAAACACAATAGATTTTTCAGAATTCACAAAACAATTATTTTTATAGTACCCTATGTGAGTCTATACAACCGATCAGCTCTATCCCTGATACCCGCTGAAAGACTGTTTAAAAAAGCAGGGGTTTTTTCTGCTCTGCCCCTACAATCTCTAGATGTTTTCATTGTCAGCTCTTCAAGATTCAGAAGCAAATTTTTTCTGTCTTTGTTCAAGTTGAATATGCGTTAGTCTCACACAAGACTTCCCCTGGAATAAAGTGCTAATCAAAACAAGTGAAGCTGGTAGACTGTACCCCTACAGCTATTTTGCTGTAGTGACAGCTTAGCTCTGTTACAAGTAAAGATTTTTTTCCTTTCTAAACCACCATTTGCAGCCATTGCTTTTTTACTGCTTCAAAGTGACGGAACCAGCTTGCATTTTATTTAGAGGCTAAATTTTCCACTCTTTAATCTGAGAGGAACTGTCCCTTGTGCAAACTGGAAATTTCTCCAAATTTTTCATGCTGGGATGCATCAAATCCATTTCTTTCACTCCTGGAGATTCATGATTCTGGCTTGTTTTCAACGAACAGAAGTTCTAAAGAAATTATATCTTTCAAGCCGCTACAGTGTGCTCCAACAGAGGCTAATGAAGTGTTCTATCTTTGATGTTACTTAAAACAGCAATTATTTTTTTTTGACAGTATTTTGTAAAACACAGAGTAGTCTTGTTCTTTACCTGATAGGGTAAAGCTGACTAACTTCCTAGAGTGCTGGGCTCCAGAAGCGTCTTCATCCATGCCTTCTACTCCCATCTGAAGAGGAGAAAAAAATGAAATATACCTCAGAAGTTTTCGTCTGCTTTGTACATGCTTGAGGATGATAATGCAACTGTAAGGTAGTATGCAGTGGAAGAATCTGACCAACTACTGTCTATTACCACAGACAGGCAGAGCTACAGCATTTGTTTCTAGGAAAATATCTATTATTTATGCCACACAGTGCTAGTACACCAGTACTTGGAATCTTCCAAACAGAACATGTATAGGCTAATACACATGCAGACACCATTAATCAGAGAAAAGGAGACTGTATTTTCTTACAGGTTTCCCTTTTGTAGAATAAAATCAACAGAATGGATTGGTAATACATACCAAAGCACTGAGCTGGCCAGTGACAGCATGTGTAACTTTTGTCACTTTCCACAAATAGATAATTTACTGCACAACAAAAAAAGCAAAGAGATCAAAGAGAGACTAACAAAAGCCTTCAGATCTACGAACAAGAGCTCCTTTTAAACAGAAAAAGTGCATCAGATATCTAAATATGGATGTGGTCTAAAAGCTTATGCTTCACAGATTTTTCAGGTTTGCTTTCTACTGAAATCCCTCATTAGGTAAAGCACTACTTCATAATAATAAGTTTCTCATGTACTAATGTCTTATTAATGTCTAGCTCTTTCAACTAGCAGAAGAATTTGTCTCTCAAGACAGAGGTGTGCATCCAGCTGAATAATCTACCACAAAGATATCAGTGCAGCCATCTTGAAAGTCAAATGGTTCTCCAGATAGGTGCTGCACTCACTCTCAGGCAGAAGAGTTGAACAATAAAAAAAAAATAACCTGAGTAAAAACTCGCACACCTAGGTGTGTAGATGAAGTATGTAAAGCAGTTATGAGCAGCTGAACAGCTGTTTGAAGTTACCAGATTGATAAACGATTCTGGAGCTGTGGTAGCCATGAGGAAACTGCTCTGCATTAACCAAAAAAGTAATCATGCCTTTTTATATTGCTTCAAGCTATTTAATACCATTAGCTTTCAAATGCTTCCTAGAATTATCAGCAAGCACACTGGAATTTCATCAGAATTAGCAAACACACGGAATTTGTCCTGTTGCAAAACTGGAATATTTCGTATGTAACAAGCTGTTACGGGTTTGTGTGGCGCGGTTTTCCTTGGTGGCAGGGGAGGGGGGCTGCAGAGGCGGCCCCTTTAAGAAGTTGCTGGAAGAATTCGCTGCCCCAAAATGTCGGACCCGCGCGCCAAAATGTCGGACCCGCCTCTAGGCGGGGAGTGACGGTGGTAACGCCTCTGGGAAAACATATTTAAGAAGGGGAACCGGTAGTGTGGGGGTTGGGAAACCTGAGAGGAACATCGCTGCCGACACTGGAATCATGGAAGTGGAGGGGGAGGAGGAGGCGCCTGAGGAGGCTGATGGCCCTGCAGCCCAGGGGGGTGAACGGTGGAGCGGAGGCTCCCGAAGGTGGCCGTAACCCCATGGTAAAAACCGCGCTGAAGCAGTGTGAGACGGGAGAGCAGCCCGCGGAAAGGACCCGCGCCAGGGGAGTTCGGGAAGAACTGAAGCCCGCGGAAAGGATCCGCACCAGGGAAGTTTGTGAGGAACTGCAGCCCGCGGAAAGGAACCATGTTGGAGCAGGGAACGAGAGAGGAATCTTCCCCCTGAGGAAAGAAGCGGCAACGACGATGTGTGGCGAGCTGACTCAACCCCCATCCCCTGTTCCCCTGCGCCGCCGGGGGGAGGAGGTAGAAAGCATCGGGAGTAGAACTGAGCCGGGAAGGCGGGAGGGGTGGGGGGAGGTTGTTCTGATGTTTGGTTTCCCTTCCTAATACCCTTGTGTTTTGTTTCTGTTTTGATTTGTAGTAAATTAAATTGATTTTGTTTCTTCCCCAAGTTGAGCCTGTCTTGTGCCTATGACCATAAGTAGGGTGTGATCCCTCCCAGTCCTTGTCTCGACCCACAAGCCTGCCTTTGTATTTTCTCCTCATCCCAACGTGGCCAGGCGAGGGGGTGGGGGGGTGAGTGAGCGGCTTCGTGGTGCTTTGTTACCGACTGAGCTGACCTGAAACCACGACACAAGCAAAGAGAGTGATGAAGAAATAGCAATGACATTGATACCTGATGTCCCCATGGGCCTCAGTGGTCTTGTGAGGGAACACACTGTGCCAGCAAGCACCGCCGCTCACCAACCAGCCCATTCCCTTCCCTCACTGCTGGCTTCATGATGCAGCCCTGTTCTCAGGCCAAGACATTTCTCACTAAAGTGCTCAACACTGTCCCTTTCCCACCCAGCATGACACCATTATGCCAGTGACTTTATGTGGACACGTAAGCAGTGACAGCTGGTAGTAAAATTATAAGGGCGTCAAAAGCAATAGGTTTAATTCCAGCTGAATCAGCATCCCCTCATCTACAGACAGATTCCCTGGAAGCAGCAAGGGGCACATCCCCCTGGGATGGCAACACTGCCCAGGCAAGGCTGGAGGAACGCTATGTATTCCAGTTTACTCTTTTGGGCTTATTCTAACATGCATTGTTTTCTTGTTAAACACGTTATTCATCAACAAAAAGGCGTTCCTCATTCTATACCTCTTTCTGCTACATCACTGACTCTGTTTGAGTAATATTGTTTACATTGCTAATCATTACTTCATTTTATAGAAAATAGGATTTGCCCACAATTTATCTATAATAAAATGAATTGAAAGTGTTCCCTAGCACTTCCATGGTTTTGCTATATAGCCTTTTCCTGTTCCATTACGACCTGAACTGCAATTTCAATTTTTCTGTGCCAAGTACAAAATTTCATCCCAGCATACATGCTTAGCCTTTGTAGTGAAAAAATCTCTCTCATCTGGTGTAACCCAGTGTTTCTGAATGCTAGATCAGGCCTTGTATTTCCACTAGTTCAAATGAACACAACAGAATGGTAGTTGCTTATTTAAAAATAAGATGGACTGAAATGCCTGGTGTGATATGCCATCAGTATGAGGAAAACCAGAAACACGTCTCCCACCAAACCACGTAAAGTGAAAACGCAGAATGATCCAAGTAAGCAGCTAATTTATTGCAGCTTAAAAAACGGGAGTGGGCACGCCATGACTCTCTTACCATTTCCACAAACAAGCATTTCTGTAAAAACAGATGTGACTGGCACTAAGAGATCACAGTAGCCTCTACTGCACAGTGCTTAAGCTCAACACCAAAACCATGAAAATGGTGTAAGGTATTAACATTTGACAACAGGTATAGTTACGTATACCTAACCCAGTATGGTATTTTTGGGAAGTCTAATCTGAGCTGTCATATGACATTCTCATCAAGGAAACTTAACAGCTCACTACTACTGGAAGTCCGTACTGTTAGAACAAACAAAAATGTTTATACAAAATTACACCTTCTAGCAGGTGTATAAATTCTGTACAATACCCAGGACCCTGCATTACCTTTCAAAGGAGAGAAATTTAAATAGTGACAGCTGGTTAACCCCTCAAGATTGACCAATGACTCTGAAAGACAGGTCTTCAGGTAGCTACCAAGTAAATAAATGCATATTCAAAGACAGAAGTTCAGATGTCCTTTTGTGCAGTGAATCTCAAAAATATTGGTGGATAGCATGACAAGGTGAAGAAAACACACAAATTCACATGGTTTCTCCACCAATAAAATCATTCTTATTCTCAGTGCAGCACATTAGCCCATTTTAAGGGTTATTTTGAGAAACATTTTTTCCTTTGTTCAAAATCAGGCTACCTTACTGCCTTTAGTTTATAAACTGATATTAAAGACAGTGGCTGTCAAGCTTATCAACTGTAACACATTGTCTTGTGTAAAATATCAAGAGTCCATATGCCTGCTGCAAAACGATATCATTTATAGTCAGATATCTGACAAAGATCTGACAGTTAAATGATGCTATCACTTAGGTCTGTAATTCTAAGAGAAAGAAAAAACATTTGCTATAATGAGATATAAAGTCTAATACAGCACATACAGTATCATATAGCCATTGGATGCATTTGTATATAATATACAATGCTGAAAAAGTGCAGGATTAGAATAAATGCTAATCAGTCTGAATAACTTGTGCTCTACAGTATCTTCAACATTGCAGTTGTCAGGACACCATCCTGACAGATGTGATCTTAAATATTTGGCAGCTAATATCAATGAATCAAATGCACTGTGAAACTTCATGTCAACTGAAGAGCTAGCCTGTTAGGTAAATTAATTTGATCAAAAGCACCTGGATACAACTTTGGAAGGATCTTTTCCACTACTTATTTAAACAACTAAAAAAACTCTAAAACTTTCAGTGTTTCAAAAGAACAAGTCTCATAATGAAAGCATAGTAAGACAACAATAATCCTCAGAGAATTACTGAATTTCAACGGTATATGAACACTCAAAAAATTCAGTAATTTTTGCAAGAGCAGAGTTTTGTCCAGTTTCATTTTTATACTAATAATTGCCATCTCAGCAATAATTTCATTTTTAGTATGAACAAATAAGAAGAAATGGAGACTTTTTGGTAAGGATTCAGTTTGAGTTATATAACCAGTGTGAAAAATTTCTATTATGGCACTAAATTACAGCAAATTGTAAGCCTCAAAATTGAAAGCAAGCAAAATCAAATCCTTAGCATAAAAAATTTAAGTTAAGCTCAGTGAATTTTTACTGTATTTTATCAAGAACAACACAAAACCATGAAAAGTATTTCCCAATTTTGGTGATTTTTGTCAGGCAATACAAATTTTTGCAAAAAATTGCAGTCATTGGTAAAACTAGGATACTTACATTGATAGGTTTGTCTGACAGTTAATATTATGATCTTATATAAATACATTGAACAAATAGGCTAAACTTACCATCACAGCAGGGTTTTTCACAGTGATACATGGAGTAGTAGCTCGGAGGGCTCCACTAACACCATGGTAGTATTTAAAACAGATCTTTATTTCAGCTGAAAACAAAATAAAAATCGCATTAAACCCTTCATGACTGACCCTAGGCAAAAGAGAGACAATGAAAGGAACACATGCATATGGAGAGTCATAGTTCACTTCTGTTCACGGAGTCAGAGTTTGAGCAGTTAACTGATATGTCTTCGCTGTGGAAGCACACAGTAACTTTAACTGAAATATATTTTTCTCTCAACCTGCAGAAAATTGGAAACCTGTCTCAAACAAAGCCTAAGTAGAGGTTTTAGCTAAAGAGCTGGTCACTACTGGGTAAGAAAGATCTAAGTATTCACAAGCCACAGTTCACATGAAGCCACTTTTGTACATTTTCTATGGGTCCAGAGGGAAGGAAATGAGATCAGTACTGATCTCTAAAGACAAGTCCACTTCCACATAATAGTGTTAATGTGAAATATTATTTTTCAGCAAATTTGTAAGTTGCAAATAAAAAAATAATTACACTTACATTTTATTCTTAAATTATTTAATCATATGAAAATGGAGAACTCTCTCTACAGCCTTATATACATAGGTGGATTTCAAACCACCGATGAAAATGTTTAAAAGTACTATATCTTGTATTGACTCCTGTAGATCCCAACTGATGAGATTTCCCTTTCTGTGTGACCTTTCAAAGTTTTTACTATCATTGAGTATGCCAAATAAAAAATACCCCCAATCCTGGTAAAATAAGAGAAAACACAGACACAACCTGAAGATGAGATAAAACACCATAAAACATTAGCCCTACAGGTAGGTATTCTGATATTCTGGTAGGAGTGGAGATGCAAGTATGGCTGATTATGGTGGAAAGCTAACAACATGCTGTTCAGTGCACTCCTGAAAGCTCATTCTATACAAGTAGGATCCATCATTCATTGATCTGTCTTCAGAAATACTTCAACAGGAAATTAAGCATAGAGTAGCTGGTTATCTCCTCTTTGTGTGTTGGGTCCTTCTGTTACTTAACAGACAAAAAAGTAACTTACTTAATTCTGCAGCTTATATTTCTGCTACTATTTCAATATAATCAGCTATGAAAAAGGCTTACTGAGACATTTGCTGCTAGGATGATTCCTGTCAGACTTGGAAGAAGTTGCATGACACATATCTGAACGAAGCTTGAAGCACTTGATATTGGAACACAGGAAAAGTAAAGGTTGCACCATGCTTCTGGTCCCACTGAATAAAGTTTTGTTTGCTAAACTGCATTTACTGCTGTTATGGGTTTGTGTGGCGTGGTTTTCTTTGGTGGAAGGGGAGGGGGGCTGCAGAGATGGCTCCTTTAAGAAGCTGCTAGAAGGTCCCTGGCACCAAAATGTCGGACCCGCCTCTGGGAGGGGAGTGACGGTGGCAGCGCCTCTGGGAGAACATATTTAAGAAGGGGAACCG
>VYZV01001209.1:10536-44426 GCA_013401275.1 Pandion haliaetus | reverse complement strand
ATTCAGAAATGTATGAAATGTATGTGAGCACAGAGAACTCCATATTCATTATATGCATATTGTTTGTATCAGGGAACTGGGTTATTTTTTGGTTTAAGTTGATACGCTTCTTTGCTGATGTACTGTAAACATAGGAATGTATTATTCCTCTTTCCCAGCTGGAAAATGCTTTTTATTGGGAGTATTTTTTGTGATTATCAGCAAGAAAGGCAAATACTGGGTGAATCATTATTAAATACAGTTGGCATGACTTTTCCTATGAGTCCTACGGCAGCTTTGTTTTCATTCAGAGATCACTCAAATCTCTTCATTTAAGATTTCTTAAGTTTTTAGAATCATTGTCCTCAACCTCTTTAAAAAAAAAACAACCTACAAACTTTTCCTTTCATTCTTCTATTACTCTTAATTTCACAGCAACACTGATCCACAGAACTCCTTCCTTGCAGGGGAAGCCAGCTGCCACAGCACTCCTAATGTCAGTCAGAGATCAGTGAATGATGGTGCACTCCTCCCACTTCGAGCTTACTGTATGGGGATACAGACAGGCAGAATCACTCTGCAATCTCCACTGTAACAATACTTCAGAAAGTTGCAAGGGGAACTGGGTCTGTGGTCACATTCCCGTTCTTCCACTGTGGTTGTGGACAAGGCTAGCTGATGAACAAACCACTAGAATCTGCTAAGACCATCTGGGGAGTTATAAAGAAATGGTGGTTTTGCTCCCATCCTGGAGAAAGAAGGAAAAGTCTACTGTCACTTCCCTCTGTGGTGAAGAGAACTTAAGAGAACTTGGCTCTTCCAGCTGTAACAGCACTCTAAGATAATGTATCTTTCAGTTTAAAATGTTGACATTCTTGCTGAAAATTCCACAACTGCATCAAAAATCATCCTGTCTTCAGATATGAAATAAAAATTTATTTCCCTGCTTACATTGTGGCATGTGATCAGCCTAGCTACTTGCATTCGTGAGGTTATAGACACCTTAGCAATAAACAAAGTCTGTAGAGCAAAAGCTCCTTCTCTTTAAGAAGTAATCTATAATAACCAACAGCTGAATAGCCAGAGAAGATTCATAATGAATCATGCCTAACACTACACAGTTAAGGTCACTTCAAATAAAAGGAAAGTTCAATTTATAAATTTAAAACTCCTCTGGTCCTGTGTTGATGTCCCTTCTCCACTATTCTACAAGTCACAGAGTAAAAACAAAAATCCGATATTTTGACCCTTTGGGTCTTATTCAAGCCTGTACAGAAATGTAGCTATTCGTGATATTGAAATATTTCCTAGCATCAGTGCCTTCTTGCAGCTAAGCACCAAATGTTGCCATAATCTCTCCCTCTCTTCCCCATGCAGTATTTGACAACATAAAATGATGCTCATCCAGACATGAAAACCATATATGGATGCAGCCTTCAAACGAGTGCTGAGCACTCCAAATCTTCTTTCAGATCCAGCTGCTACACACATCTGTCTGTAAGTACCAAGCTAAAGCTTATTTATGCTTTGTCAGCAAGCAAACTTTCTGTTCCAGGCTTCCTCAATACCCATATTATTAGTCGACTGAATGCTGAATTATCAGAGGATAAGCAGGAGGCAAAGCTGCTCCAGTTGCTTACTGCAGTGGAGAGGTGGAGAAATAGCAGGAAATCAGAACATTCAATAACTGCACATGCAGGTGCCTTCCCCTCTGAAAAACGTCAAAACAAAAGGAGGGAGGAAAGATTAATTCCCTCTCCAGGAATCTTCTCTTCAGTTCCCCTAAAGGGAACATGGTCTACCTCTTCATAACAACATCAGTCATTCCCCAAACTTAAATACAAGTAATTCTCACCACGGACAGAATACCAGACTGACAAAAAAGAAAAAAAAAAAAAGTGAGAAGATTAATTTACATGTATTCTTCTGGCAGAAATCACTTGAGAAAAAGATTCCAAATCTTTGTGTAATCAAGCCGCATTTGAGAAATTTAGCACCATTCTGGACTCTGCAGGGACAGCTCCTCACTTCACCTTCCTTGCTATCTCAGTCTCAGCATGGCTGCTGTGCTTCCTCTACCACAAGAATGTGTCTGGCAATGATTTCTTAGCTTGGAATCAGTATCTTATCCCTGCCACCTCAGAATATCCCTGCCACCTTATCTCTCACCGCCTGGGGAGAAACTGGCTTCCCTGGTGAGGAATCAGCGCGCTGCAACATTTAGGAGTCAGTGTGGTGTCTAAACCACTCGTTTTTGAGAACTTGGAGAAATTGGTAGAGTAGCAAAAGTGAAACAGAGTACCTAAAAGGAAGGGAAAGGAAGATGGAGGGAACTACAAAATAGCCTGATTTCAAGACCCTAGAACTACGTATTAAGTAATCAGTGTTTAAGCACTTAGAAGACAAAGAATTTGCCAACACATCAAGAACCTGTAGAGTCAGTCCAAGCTACTTATCTTCCTTGATAGCATAACTGGCATAATGGAAAGAGAGCAGCAGCAGATGTGATATAATCATTTTTATAAAACTTGATATTTTCCCTCATGATTGTCTTGTAAGTGAACCAGCAAAGGCAGTGGAGATTAAGTTACTATAGGGTGACCACTCACTTGGTAGAAAATATGCACATGAGGAATATCAGTGTCAGATTGGGAATACATTTCAACTGGAGGAGAACATGAATTTGTCTTTGGACAAACTCTATTCAACACATTAATTTAAAACTCGAATGGCGGAGAAAAAAAATCACCAGTTTGCAGATGTCACTGATCTGGAAGACCTCGCACCAGAGACAGAAGTGGTATTAAAATGAACCTAATAAGTCAGGAAGACATTCAACAGGCAAATGCAAAGAACTGTGGCCTGAAGAAGTGCATAATCTGATATAAAGAATAACTGCACAGCTAGAGCAGTGAGGAGCTATTATGGTCTATAAATTGACAGACAACATTGTGATGTTGCTGCTGGGAAAGGAAAATCTTTTTTAGCATATAGTGGTAGGACTGTCATATACATTACCAAAGTGATAAAGATCGTTCTATTCTGTGTTCAGTCAGCCTTGGCTGGAACACAGCAGCCAGTTCCCGGCACCATACTTCAAGAAAGCAGAGAGATGAGAGAAGTGCTCAGGAGAAGAACGGTGACAGGTTTAGGCAACATGGCCTGTAAAGACAGGTGGAAGGAATTATGTTTGTCCAGCCTTAGAAAAAACTACTGAGGAGAATCTCTAAAAATATTGTAAGAATTGTAGTAAAACATAAAATTATCAATACTCTTTCATATTCAGTGGGAAGGAAACAAAAAGTAATCAGCTTCAATGGTAGCAGAAGACACTCAGGTTAGCCCTCAGGCAAAATTTTAAGAACTGTTCCACTTTGGACAAAGTTGCCTGAGAGGCTGCAGAATCTCAGTCATTAAAGCTTTTGAAGAAAATGTTACACAGGTAACTGTAAGGTATAGGTTAAATATATTTATCTATGAATGGAAAGGCACTAGCCGGCCTTCTTGAAGTCATTCCCAAACTTACATTGCTATGAAAGTTATTATATGCTTTGTTAAGGATTTAGGAATGCTGCCAGGACCCTGAGCGCAGACTGCGAGGTGGGGGAAAGGTTTTGCACAGCCCAAAAGCCAGGCTCCATGGTGCTTGGCTCAGGGCTCAGGGAGGTCCAAGAAAACCAACAGGGAGCAGCAAGGGCTGGCTGCTCCGTAAAGGAAGGGGAGCAAGGCAGCAAGGCAGGCAGAGGCTTCATCAGCAGGGGCACAGACTTGCAGTAGCTAAAAAAGAAGAGCAAAGCAGGCCTAGTGGCAGCAATCAGTAGCAAGAGTCCAGACTACTGACAAGTCTGTAATGCCGAGGCAGGTCCACAGCCAAACCAGGCAGTTAAGTCCACAAGTGGGTGTCTGGCTCAGTGGGGTATGTGGCCAAGCACAGGCAGGGCTGCAGTAAAGCTCAGGCAGCAGCAACAAGCAAGGGTCTAAGCTTAAACACAGCACCCAAGCAAAACAGGAATAAATCCCAACAGGACTTCTCACAGCTCTTTCTCACACAACTTCTTCCACAGGAGTTGGATCCAAGGCTGTGCAGCTGCGCCGTATCAGCACCAACCTTGACCCCAGTGTGCCAAACCCACTGAGAGGAGTGGGTCCACTCAGAGACCAGACAAATACTTAGGAAGTGACAAGGAAACCAGCGCTGCATTCATTTACCTTTCTTCAGTAGGTACCTCCTAATATTTTTGTGGTTTTTATAAATATTATCTGCAAATTCCTACTCTAGCATAAATTAACATTTTTAGTTGCCTCTTCAGGGGTGCTAGTACAGTTCCAAGGTGAAACAACTGAACCAGCATAATAATATAAAATCCTGGCACATGCATGGATAATACTAATATACTAAAAATATTGCCTTCTTGGAATGAATACACATACAAACAGGTAGAAAATTACAGCAATTGAATATAAATGTTCAGATTGCTGATAGTAATTGCAATATTTTTAAATGTTAATATTGTTTTAGTAAGCGGTCAGTTGTGAATGCATTCTCTAATTGCAGTATCATTATTAAAATTAGGAGAGATGAGTTTGCAGGTATTCTTATTGATAGAATAAATGGAAGTACTTGAGAATATGTCATCTGTTGAGTAAAAATCATAATGTAAATGTGATTAAAATTGTATTACTAATTAGAAGCAAAGCACCAAATATTTCATTTTAAAAAAGCTTCATATATTTCAAAGCTACACCATCACAGGAGCGGCATACCCAGATTCCATCCAGGGATCAGCTACATCCTTTTGTAGTAGATATTTCACCTGACCTTCTAATCTAAAGCTTGTGCTTGCTACTTTACAGTCAGCTTTTCTTCAAGCCAACTTGTCAAACACATGGGTCACATTTTCCAAATGCCAGCAATAATCTGAAGTACGATCACCCAGAATGCCTTATCTTCGGGAAAGCAAGAGGTGGGGTCATTCTCTTCTGTTAAGAAAACAGAAATAAGTGTTCAACATGACAAGTCTCAGATCTCTGAGACTCGGCTAGCCATGCAAAGCTTCACTTATCAGAACCCACGATTCCCCATCAGCTTGGACTCCTCTCTCCTTTTGAAGAAAAAACCTACCAGCCAGCTTGAAATGCTGCACAGGGCTTTGGCTTCCCCAGAAACCTCCTCTAGAAAAAGGAGCTCTTCCCTAGGCCTGCCACGCTCCTACAGCAAAGTACTTTGCTCAAGTCTCAACAGAAGGGTCAGTGGTGGCCTAATGACAGATCAGTGCGAAAAACAAATAGCAACTGCAGTACCAATTATTCTTTTAACCATAAGGAAGCTCCAACACTGCTGAAATCAATGGCCAAAGATCCAGAACAGGATTTTAGTTTTAAGATGGCCTAATCTTTTCATCTTCGTAATAAATGTGAGAAGCTCCCCACTGTGCTTAGTTCAAGTGTTGCAAATTTAATGTGCTATCTGTTGGATAAGACTGATTTTCAGAGCTAATCTAGGTAGGGGATGGAGACAATGCTGCTTCTGCATTTAAATTCTATCTGTCCAACATTAGTCTTTACCTAAACTGGCACATACTTGAGGTATTGTGCTGCCTGTGGTAACTGCTATTAAATCATTCAATGTATACAATACATGCAACTGAATCTTTTTAATGTTCTACCATAAAATGTATAATTTGATGGATTAAGTCAGTTTAGTTGATGCTTAAAATGATGGAACTTGCCAAATTATACTGACTTGGGATGTTGCAAGAATGTGTCAAAGATTAAACTTCGAGTTTGGTGATAAATCAAATAGATTATGAGGTGTTGTGTTAATCAATCACTTCAAGATTCCTCTGCCACCTTGTTTGCCAGAGCCCAGAGTAGTTTTGGATACTTTAGTGTATTTCTGTAAAAAGGCCTTTGCATTACTAACCACATCCCAAGAACACTGAGTGACTGGAAAAAAAAGGCTTAGAGTTGTGAGATCACAGTTTGTGGAGCAACAATATCTGGAGACAAAACAGTGAACTGACCAAATGTACTGACAAAAAAAGGTCAAATGAGGACGTTTCCCTTTGGGTATGAAATACGACAACATTTGATATATTAAATAATTATCAACCTTTTCTCAGTCAAATGGTTTCCAAAAAAAAAAAAGGGCAAAAAAAAGTATTGTAGTTTTTCATGTTGAAGTTATTCCTCCTAGATCCCTGGACTCCAGTTCTTCCCCTCTTCTTTGCTAGCGAACCTTATATTATTAAAAACTTATTGAAATGTTTCCTCTGGTTCTTTTTGTTTAAAAAGACACGCAAGATACTTTTATTTCATGAAAGTTACAAGCAGGTAAGAATTTAACAATTAATAGTATGTTTTTCATACTAGTAGTGCCAATTATATGCTGTTTAAGCTTACCATCTAATTGCATGCTAGTGCTGGCTTCAGAGATGGCATGACATTAAGTCAGACTTGTGCTGCATTCCCCAGCAGTGGAATATTCAATTATTTGTTCTGACTCATGTAATTCCCTGTATTCCAAGCTTGTTAATGTCATTACAGGGCTGAAATAAAGTGATTACTCTAAATGAGTATTTATCCGATAGGCAATGCAATTCCTGCCCCCTCTAGCTGACAACAGATGATTGCAAGTGTTCTTCTCTACTCCCTCACCTGCACCTCCCCCCTCCTTCCCCTGTCAAGGAGGAAACCATAACATCGTGGTGCTCTGTGAAATACTGTCAGATGGCGTAAAATATATATAATAAAATAAAAAGAAGTGCAACCTTCCCCGGCAGAGTTAAAGCTAATGACCACTGCTTCCACTCCCAGTCAGTGATGACAGGTTGAACTAACTGATAATGGCATGCCTGCTGTTGAGCTGGCCACTTATGTTATTTCTCTTGACATGGTTCTGGGGAAGGCCTAATTTTTTTGACATTTGACCATGCAAATTTGAGTCCTGATACATTATTCTGCATTTACATCCTCCCAGTGTTGCTGTTTAAAATGTGCTACAAGCTCCTTGAGCTCAGCTAATAAAGGCCACAGAATGAAAGAAAGTTAAATATGAATGTAAGAGGAGACCTAAATGAAGGGCTAGCTTGTACATCTCAGAGATGACCTTCTGGAAATGAGCAAGTGGAAAATCCTTTCTAAAGCAAATGGTAAGAAGTGTAACATTGATTTTTTTTCTTCAAAAATTTTTTTAAAGATTCTAAAATATTCACAAAAAGGAAAACATTAAGTTTTACATAGACATTTCTTCAGTCAGCAATTCAGCTGAGTGTATTTTAAGCCTAGGTTCCATTAATGACTCTTAGTAATACACCTTTCCCAAAGAGCCAGAAATTCATAGTGCTTCATTAAATATAAAGAAAAAATATGGCTTGCTCTCTCTCTTTCCTTTCACTTGCTCTTAAATTTTTCACATTGTTGAAGTCCAAATGTATTACCTGTGAGCAAATTCAGCTTTTTTCCATCTCTTAAAATTGATTTGTATAAATTTACTGAAACCAGGACAACTGCTTATGAACAGCAATAGCTTGACAGCTCTTAAAAAAACACATCTCTCTTTAGCTACAGAGTGGGTGCAGGCTGGACCTGTGGCTCCTCAGCTAAGGCTTTTACATCAAACCTGAATGGATCATATGCAGAGAAAGGTCAGCATTGCATGGGCCTTTTTATATGCCCAGAGTCAGGGAAGTTGTGGTAAAACTTTCATTCACAGGTTTTTCTCTGTTGTCTTCTCTCTTACTGACTTTGTTTATTACAACTAACCTCTCGGTGCATAAGCCAATATCCACTGAAGTCAATAGAAATTTTTCTGGTTTATGTGCTCTGCTTCACTCTCACATAAAAACTCCAATAATGAGATGGATGCAAGAGGATTACACTGCATCCAGCCTCCAGTGTCTGGCATGCGGCTAACACCCAGAATGTATCAGACTTTCCCCAGCCAATCACCCTGGAAAATAATACATTTTATAAACAGCCTAAATCAGCACCTCTGAGCACAAATAAAACAGCAATCTACCATGAACAAGAAAACTTTGCCCACTGTGTAATCTGGGCCTCCAAGTAAGCCATCCACTCTAAAGCTACTGTAGCTTGCTCTTTAATGATACTCATTCATACTCTCCTTACTTGCCTTGCAAGTTCCTCTGATTTCACGTGTTTGCCAACAGCTAAACACTCTGTGATATTGGTATGATTTAGACAGAAAACTTGAAGATGTTAATATTGCACTGTATCTTCTTGCAATTACATTATACTATATCATATTGTTACCAGCTTAGGATATTATGTTATAAACAAAGCAAAGTAACACCAGTGGGCTGATTCCATTTTCTTTTTATTTCTAATATCTGCTGGTATCAAGACCCAGTTTTCTAATTCCTTTTTGATGCATATATTAAATGTATAACAAATCTAGCTCAGACTGACCAGCATTGGGAAAAAACATCAATGATCTTATCATCGGTCACTAGCCATGTAAATATGAAGGAACTTCCTCCAGTTTTCAAGTGTTTCTTTTGCAAGACCAACACCAGTGACAACTTGATCAGTCATCTTGTAGTTACACTGAGGTCAAGGAACGTGAATGATTTCCTTATTCACTCTAAATGGATGGTGCCTCCAGAAGACTCAGTCAATTTGCAGACATATCTGATTGTTAATCCTTAGTATCATTCCTCTCCTCACCTGATCAACAAAGAATAGCTCCATGAGGAGGAAGCCATTTGCCCTATATGTTCCCCAAGACTAAGGTAGAGCCACTCATCATCCTCTTCTCCTGTCTCTGTAGCTTACACGAGCGACAAGGGAAATGCCCGCCCTTGCCTTGTGGAGAAGTAGGTGACTAGCAGGCAAGTACACAACCCCCCCATCAAAAAAAGGAATATAGCAGTCCAAATAACTGTCTGCATATGCTCATTTTTACCAGAGTATCCCTGCTTCTCCTGTGATACCTGCTGGTTTTAAAATGTTTCTTCAAGCTACCTGGAATAACCCAGTTTTTCCTTTCCTCCATTTTTAAAGAAACCTAATTAAAAATATGTGGTAGATTCATAGCACTGTACTGACCAGAATTTGCATATCATTCAACAGAAACAAGCTGGAGTATGCATCCACTGTGCTAGATAGTGTTGTGAGTGAAAAGCAAGGGAGGATGCTAACAACATTTGAACAGCCAATAAACTAACTCAGAAATCAATTAGATTATTACCAGAAAGCCACCACTCGAGCAAATATCAATCTCTCTAGTTGGTCAGAAAATGGCACTAACAGCACCAACACCTTAAAAAAAATCGTGTAGATTCTTCTTTTTGTACAGCTGTCTAAAATATGTTCTCATCCTGCTGAAGCATGAATCATGTCAAAAATCCCCCCACCTCAAGTGCCGTTTCATCCTGCAGCAGCTGAGGCTGCAGGGGAAGCCATGTGAAACAGCTGGCTATGCAATATCCTCTCACCAGTTACCTCACTTAAACTATAGAGGACACAATCTAAGGCACATACTCCAAATAAAATAGCATTTCCCTCTGCGATACTTTAATTCCACAAGGATTGATATCTGAGATACAATCTGAACATCCATGTTGGATACCTACACTACAGTTTTTAAAATGACAGTGTAGGCATGAGAATTCCCAAATTTGCTTTGTAATTTCCCTTTGAAAAGTTAACAGACACCCACAACATTTGCTTCGCTAAATGGAAATCACATTTTAGCACCATATTTTCCTGGAGGGAAAAGTCATGAACACCCTAGTATTCATCACCAGTCTGTTTTTGTAATCCAGTAACACAATAACTATGAATCCAGTAATACAGAAAATAAAAGATCTGAGGCAAACAGCCATTGTTTTTTCCAAGAACTGTGGTGCAGACAGTTTTTAAACACTGCAGAGTGTGTTTGTCCGGGGGAAAAAAGATCCAAAAGCACAGTGGCATGAGTGGAAACTGGAAAAGGGAAAAAGTACACTGGCCAAAGCTATAAACACCTTGAAGATCATGATTCCTCCCCTTTTACTATTGGAAAGAATTCCACCAAGAGCAAACGCTGCTCAGTAGTTAGTTAGAAAGGTTGATGTCCAGAAATGTAAGCTCAAGGGTTTCTAATCCTAACCAAGCTGTCTCCATTTCACTACCAACATTTCTCACCTAAGCACTTCCCAGGGAAATGAAGAACTAAAATAACCGCTAAGAGATGACAACAGAATGGGATCCTGTTAACCTCTTAGTAGAGAGTAAAAACATGAGAGTTGCTATCGTGTTTCAAATATATAAGACCCCTTCTGAAGGTCAGTTTATTACACCTCTTCTATACCAATAAAAGAAAAGTTAGAACTTGCAAATACCTTACAGTTCCAATCTAATTTGTATAATATATAACAACCCTGCATAAATTGCGCAGGCTGACTGTCTTCTCACAGATTCAATTTAGCATATTTCTACAGCAAATCACTTTAAATATTAGCATTTTCCTGTTTATATCTCAGCAAAACCAAATTTTGTAGCCATATTGAATAACAGATATTTACTATACGATTTATCACCTTTTTTCAAGTGAAAGTGACTTTATAATAAGTAATACTAATATTGTTCATATTTATGCATTAGATACACATATATATACTACTGCCCTCTGCAGAATCGAATTATACCACCTGCAATGCTCTCTTTCAAGCCAGGGTATGTTTTTAAAATATACACAATAGATTTAGAAGCATTCAACTGTTATCTATGTACTTATATAACTCGAAGTACACATTTCATCCTTCCCTGAGTGAAGACCATGTTTTATGAAATCACATTATATCCATTCAGATTTTCACATTAAAATTGAAAAGTATATAGCCAGCAGCTGCATCTTTAAAAACACATCTTGAATTACTGACCAGTTATTAAAATATCAGTAAAACTCCCAAAGTGGGACCTCTAATCATCAGTAGAATTTAAGGGCTGTTACAAGGATTTCAAATAAACTCATAAAACTCACAGATAAGTGAGCAGTAAAGCTTAGCTCTACTTAGCCGGGTTATCAATAACAAAATCAGAATAACAAGTTCAGTTAATGCCTAAAAAGAGAAAACTGGTCTATGCAGAGGAAGCAGGTAGATCCCTTCCAAAGACCTCTATTTCGCAAAATCCCATCTCTTTACAAGATTAATAGAGGATTAATATCAGTGCAGCTGTATTTTTGTCACTTTAGCTAACCACAAATATTCTGCTTCTACATGACATTACCTTAATGCTAGCTAAGTATAACTTGCCACGCTCTGGGGTTATTTGCTGTTGCAATTTTAGCTTGCGTTCATACTTTGTCCCAAGCAATAAATAAAAAACCCCCTACCTGACTAAAATAAGTTTTGCCAGAGCCATTTTGATCTTGCCTGTCCCTACTTGCAATTTCTGCTACCTTTGCAGTTTCTGTTATTAATATATATAACCTCGATTAAGCAATAGAGTTAGGCCACAGGCTTTCTGCTCTACTGGGCCTTGTGCTCTGTTAGACGACAGTCTTTATGCTCAGGTTACAGAAGTGACCTGGATTTTCCATTTTTCAGAGAATCTATAAAGGAGCAATTAGTTAATTTGTAGAGAAGAAGGAACAGCAATACACAATGCCAAACTTGTAACTAGAAGGCATAAAAAATTATTCAGAGCCCAGCCTGAACCAACAGAGAACAAATTAACAGTGAGAAGCTGGGCAGCAAAGACCAGACAAATGACCTGAAAGACCGAGAATACATTCCCGACAGGGAGGCTACAGTGACACAAATTGGAAAGGATGTGGCAATATGGAAAAATTAATAAACTCTCAGAGACTCCTGTTCAGAATACACTTACTGGCTGTTGCTTCTAAAAAGAAAAATCTACATCAAAAAAAATGAGAAAGACCATGGGCTGTGAGTGCCCTGAAATGTGGAGGGAGATACCCTCCTGGACTCTCCATCAAATATTCTGTCCAGTTCTCCCTGCCCTTGCCCTGGCAAGCCTGGGAAAGGTTGGCCCTGGCAAGTCCCACACAGCTTGCTACTTGAATTGATACTCATTTACTGCTGCTCATTTCCTCCCACTACCAGCAATAAACACAAACAGGAAGCACTATGGATCAAAAACAGCATGAAAGGAGGAGGGGAGGCAGACTTTAGCAGGAAGTGGGAAGGAGAAGAAGGTTAAACAGTGAAGCATGTGCTCCAAATAACTTCAGGGAACTCAACAGTAGCTGCAATAAACCATCACCAACACTTCACGCAATCCTGAAGTAGCTCTGCTGTAAAATGACATCCTGGTACAGAAGCCATGACTAACTCTTAGCGTGCCTAAAAAGCTACTGATGCCATTTCTGTGTAGGACTTGCACGACTGGACCCCCTAGGAGATGAAGCATGGGAGCCAGCAATGTAATGCAGAATGTACCACACTCAGAGAATATTTCAGTGTTGTCAAGAAGCAGCTGGGTTAAACACAGTGTGATCTCAGCACAATGTGTTATCAATGGCTATCTCTATCTTTCCTGAAGAGTGGCTTTCAGTCACTCTTTCTGTGTGGTGATTTGCTTACCTCCCATGTAGCTGCCATGTGCCTGATCTTCCCCAGATACGATGCCGTGTTCTACTTGGAGCAGTTTCCACTGTTCCCACAGGAAACAGGGGATTTGGACATTTGTTGTGGACTACAGGTCAGAGCAGAGGCAGTAGCTTGGACTGCTTGCCAGAGGCCCCGAACTCAGTCACAAATGACCACTGTGTGCATGCACGGCACACTTTGGATTTACTACTCAGGTGCAAAGAAGCCACTCCAGGCACACAGTGCAAGCTCAATGAATCCACAATGTGTCAGATTTGCTACACACACAGTTTGCATGCACAGCAAGCCTGGCATGACCGGTATGTCAGAGTCATTGCATGTGCACAGGATTGTGTATGTGTGTGGGCACGTAGCTTGGTGCTAAGCTGCTGGGCAACTGAAGTCCCAGCTGCGCTACAGCCAGGCTGTGGGGCCATTTGCAGGCTCACTGTCTGTACATAAACTTGAGGCTAGCAGTGGGACAGCCCTTTGGAGACAGTGCAAACCTACCTGTGAATCTCGACACATTCCTGATCCAATAGACCTGCAGCCAAAATGGTCATGGAATTGTAGAGAGTAGCAGCTGCCATTGCAGGAAACAAACCAAAGTGACTTCCCTATAAAGAAAAGTAGGGATGGACTATCTGTGAAAGGAAATATCAAATTGCTATCCTCTCTCCCTCAGTTTCACGAAACTGCTTGAAAACATGGTGGCTGAATCTCCTTAGTTGTGCCAAGGGTATCAAGTCTACAGAAATGTTATCTCTCTCTTGACCTTGCAGTTGGAAATGAAAAAGCAGCAAGCACAATGGAGCACAGTTTAGTCATAAATAAGCTGGCCCAAATGAGTTGGTCTATCTATGCAAACCAGTGCTACGCAGAGAGAGTGTCCTGAACAAAAGTGTACTTTCATTACTCCAGCATAGCCCTCTGCCTAGGCCAATTGCCTCTTTCCGGAGCTAATTAGAGCAAAGCACATTAATCCAGACACTCTTGCTTATCTTGCCAGCTGCTCCACTGAGATGCAGAACACAATTGTGTCCTCTCAGCTAGCCACAAGACAAATGCATGAATGTCTACTGTGGAAAATTCATTGTTAATACCCATTCCGTGGCTGGCAAGCTCTCATTTGTTACCAGTTTCATGGATTGACTTCAAAAGATGATGAAAAGGTCCTTGCAAAACTAAGAATCTGGCTGCACATTTAAATATGAGAAACACAAAAGTGGATGTATTAACAAGACCTTTTCATGGAGACAAAAGCAGAACAAGCATCAGGGAAATAAAGCTGGCATCCAGTCTACCCAGCTGATAGCAGTGATGCTAGCTGAGTGAGTTCAGATGCTCTACCAGGGCATTCACATGAACCAGGAAACCAAATGTTAGTGAACACAAAGTTCTTGGTTATGAGTCACAGCCTCTTCACTAGTGCTTTTGGAGTGCGAAAGTGCACCATCCCACTTGGGGGAAAAAATCATGAACTCCTTTTTCATAAAACAGCCGATAGAATTTGCTTGCAACTGGCCTCCATATTTGGTTACGCTTTTGGAAAATGATTTTCTTTTTATATAGTGAAAGAGGTATAACTCACTTTGGTTTCCATTTAGTTCCCAACTTCCGTTTGAAAGTTGTCCTTCTGTTAACGTCTGTATTGTTTCAGAAGTCAGACTCTGACCATTTCATGACTTCACTATAGTGGTCATACTTCAAAACGTCTACTTTACAAGTTAGGAAAACTGGTTGTTCTAATTAATAAAACTGTACAGCACAGCAGCATTTTAAGATATTGAATGCTACACTTAAATTTTGGGTTTGTACGTTTTAAAATCTTTGGATAGCATATAAAATTTGAAAGCATCTATTTCTTTTCTTTAATTCTCTCCTTGCAATGCTAGTTTTCTGATAGTTTTGTGAGGATTAGGCTGAATTAAACTTAATGATTTTGGGTTTTTTTCCAAAAAGAGCTGGAATCTGGTCTGTAGCCTCATTTTCAGTAATCTGGAGCTGCTACTAGGCCTTTGATCATACCAAGCCTTACAGACTGAAAAGTTCTATTTTAAAATTCCCCACGCATTTGGAGATGTCAATAAAGTTCTTTTAAAGTGTCAGAAGCAATAGCTCTGTTTGTAGTTTTGCTAATACCAATTACAGTGGTATTGTCTCCAGTCAGAAGAGGGTATAAAGAAACAACTAAACAAACACTTCTTATTCCCCTACCCACTCCAGACAGTAAACTACACACAAACACCACGGCACATAAATGGATGCACACATGCACACGCATGCCACCCTGCTTCTTTGGAAGGAATACATTAAAGTACTTGCACTTTGGGATAATGAGGGAAACATGTAAATACAGCACTCTATTCTTTCAAGAAAAGCTTTCAAAATGCACATACTCCACTCCCCCTAAATTATGGTAGAAGATGGGTCATAATAGCTGATGTAATAGGCAAGAAGGCAGAATTGAGCACAATTCCCTAAACTCGATAAAATAAGCAATTACTCTTGTTATCTGAATGGCTCTGTCAGTGGAGAAGTTGTCTGTGTCATAACAGAATCTAACAATGCCTGTTGCCTTTAAGCATCAAAGGCTTTGGCCTTATTATCTTTCTAAGATGTGCATGTATAATAAGTTTTCCCAACAAATGGCGAGGAAGCGTCTCTGGCAAACTATAAAATGGTGATAAACTATGTCCAAATGATTAATTCACAGAAATTCTCCATCACACTGCAGCTACATGTGCCCGTCTCTTCTGTTATGCCCTTGGAGATTTTCATACTAAACGTATGTGCATATTTTTCATGGCCATTGATATTTGAATTGCAGCCTGCTCCCATGCAGAACATAAAACACTTCAAACTGCATAATGCTGACTAAATTATAAGTTCTCCAGTGGCCCGAGGTAGCAAGGGCCATAATAATGAGTGTGCTTAAGTGGTTTGTGTAGATTTTTTTCCCCTTTAATTTTAATGCCCTGACTTGCTGCTGCCTCTTCTAAAGCTAGGGATTGTCTCATACAATCATAACAACAGGGAAATAGAAACTGCATTATGCTTTGAAAAAATGTAGGATGCAAAGCAGAAGCTTCAGCCATCAAGCACAGTGATAGCCAATTCAGCCCTGTTGGTCACATGGAATAGAAAATGTTTTGGTGACTTTGTTCATACTTGTAATCATATTTGGGCCGTTTTGTATATAAAGACAATTCAGACCACATTTCCTGGATACACCAAAAAGCTGCAATCCTTCCAATCGCATTCATATTGCACATGCAAAAATAAATAAATAAATAAATAAAAATACGCTGCTGAAATCTTATTTGACTAAAATGATAATGAAACCAGGTAAATGAAGCCTGCCAAAATACTGAGAACTTTACTCATGGCATTAAAATAGGTCAAAGTGGACATCTGTATGAGCTGTAATGAACACTTACTGGTTTTGCAATGTTTTCAATATTCTGGTATTGGTTATTTTTTCTTGGTTTTACTCAAGACAAATGGATGAAAATGCTTACACTGCAGCAATGCTCACTTCCATGGTAATTGGAAAAATATACACAAACTGTGCTAATATCCACGGATGTTTATAGTCAGGCAGATAAAAAGAGCCTGGGCACATGTTAACTGTTTCCATCAACTTCCCCCACCTTTAAATAGAGACCATTTTTGGCCAGCACACTGAGGAGCAAGGAGCTATTGACTTCACAAATCAGTGCAAAGGAAGATGGGCTCCTTGCAAAATCCTTTTCGTGTGCCCTTCTTTTGTTCCACAATGTTTCAGGAAGCTCATTTCTACATTCCCTGCTCTACAGGACTGAGGCAGATGTTTAAACTCACTTCTCACAGGATTCAGACCAACCCCCTAACCACTTCATCTGGCCTACAGCCTGAGGCCCTCTTTGCAGAGGACTGTGAACTGATGTAGCTCGAATGCTCCTATATCAATATGGCTACACAAATCTTCCTCTGGCACCAGTTTTCAGACCTCTTCCTCACTGTGAAAACACAGACTAAGGTTCTTTTGTAAACAGTATCAAGACTTAAATGGAAGGAGGGAACATACAGTTCTGCCCTGCCTCCAGGTTGCTCCAGAACCCTGGTGTGGAGCTGCTGGGTCAGTAAGCAGTAAGGGTGGCTCTGTTGGCATAGCAGGAAAAAAATCTGCAGTGGCTCCGCCAGCTGCCTACAATAGATAAGAACTGCTGATGCCACACCAAGACCTCCCAGGAAGTATCGTCTCTTCCCTCTGGCCTCTCTTACACATCTTGCTTACTGCTTTTCCGTAACTGAGAGTAATGAATACATCTCTCATTTGGGTGTTCAATTCCCCATTGTTTGGTATACTGTTCAGCCATTTTACTTAAGGTGAGTCCAAAGTGAGACAATAAAACTACTGGTTAGTTTTTAGACAGTACAACCCTACTTGTTGCAGTGTTTGACCCTCTGCAGCTCTTTTCCCCACTTTAATTTTACACTTGGTGATTCAGGTATTGGGTTGTAAATACAGATTAGAATTATTTATGTAATCTGTCCTCATACTTGAAATAAAAACATGGCATAATTCACAGAGTCACAGCATGGCTGAGGTTGGAAGGAACCTCTGGAGGTCATCTTGTCCAACCCCCCCACTCAAGCAGGGCCACCCAAAGCTGGCTGCCCATGGCCACATTAAGAAGACTGTTGAATATCTACAAGGATGGAGACTCCATAATCACCTGCCTCTGTCTTCTTTGTAACCTCCTTTCAGATATTTGTATGTGCTGATGAGACTCCCTTAGTGGTCCTTTGCTGGACTCTCTCCAGTTTTCAGTCCACCTCACTTTCTACTCATCCATCCCATACTTCATCAGCTTCTCCATGAGAATCTTATGGGAAAGAGTGTTGAAAGCCTTACGGAAGTCAACGCAGACAATATCCACTGCTGTCCCCTCATCTACAAAGCCAGTCATTTCACTGTAGAAGGTTATCATCAAGGTGGTCAGGCACGACTTCCCCTGGGTGAATCCATGCTGACAGCTCCTGATGACCTTCTTGTCCTTCATATGCCTCGAAATTGTTCCCAGAATTAGCTGCTCCATCACCTTCAAAGGGATTGAGGTGAGGCTGACTGGCCTGTAGTTCCCTGGGTCCTCCTTCTTGCCCTTCCTGGAGACAGGAGTGACATTTGCTTTCCTCCAGTCCTCAGACACTTCTCCTGGTCACCATGATCATCCAAAGATGATTGAGAGTGGCCTTGCAATGACAGCAGTCAGCTCCCTCAGCACTCGTTAGTGAGGGCCCATGGACTTACGTGTATGTCCAGTTTGATTAACTATTTTCTAACCTGATCCTCTTCCAGCAAGGGTAAGTCTTCCTTGCTCCAGACTTTCCCCTTGGTCTCTGGGCCCTCAGATTTCTGAAGGTGGGTCTTACTAGTAAAGACTGAGGTGAAGATGGCATTTAGCAGCTCACCCTCTTCCATGTCATGTGTCACCAGGGCCCTTGCCCCATTCAGCAGCAGGCACACATTTTTGCTAGTCTTCCTTTTGCTATTTATGTACTTTGAGAAGCCTTTCTTATTACCTTTAACGTCCCTCACTAGATTCAATTACAGATAGGTTTTGGCTTTCCTAACAACATTTCTGCGTGCTCAGACAGTGTTTCTCCTTTTTATGTTTGAGTTTTGCCAGGAACTCCTTGTTAATCCGTGAAACCCTCCTAGCATTTTTGCCTGACTTCCTGCTCATTGCAATGAACTGCTCTTGAGCTTGGAGGAGGTGATCCTCGAATATCAAACAGCTTTCTTGGGTCCCTCTTCCATCCAGGGAGTCTACCAACAGATCCCTGAAGAGGCCAAAGTCTGCTCTCCTGAAGTCCAGGGTTGTGATCTTGCTTTTTGACCTGGTTCCTCTTCTTGGGATTCTGAACTCCACCATCTTATGGTCACTGCAGCCGAGACCGCCTTCAACCTTCACATCCTCAAACAGCCCTTCCTTATTTGTAATTATGAGGTCCAGTGGAAGACCTGTCCTCATTGCCTCCTCTATCATTTGGGTCAGGAAGTTGTCCTCAATGCTCTTCAGGAACCTCCAGGATTTCATATGCCCACCTGTGTTGTTCCTCCAGCAGATATCACAAGGTGGTTGAAGTTCCCCGTGAGGACCAAAGCCTGTGAACATGAGGCTACTTCTGTCTACAGAAGGACTCATCCATTTGTTCTTCCTGCTCATGCCACCTATAGCATACACATACTACAATGTCACCCATATTGGTCTGCTCAGTAATTGATACCCACAAGATCTCAGCTGGCTCATCATCCATTCCCTAGGCAGACCCCTATATACTCCAGCTGTTCTCTCACATAAAGGGCAACTCCACCACCTTGTCTTCCCAGACTGGATCCCTCCATTGCAGCACTGCAGTTCTGCAAGCAATCCCACCTTGCCTCTGTGATCCCAACATCATAGCCCTTAAACTGCACACAGATCTCTACTTCCTCACGTTTATTCCCCATGCTGCATGCATTAGTGTATGTGCACTTCAGAGAGACACCCCAGGATGCTGACTTCCTGATAAAGGTCTGGGATTTTTCTATAATGATGCCTTGTAAGCACTTCCTTGCTTATGTGCAAATGCTTGAGGTGACCCTGTATAAGCCCTGTTTTGTTGACTGTGTTTACTATCATTCTTACCACTGTTAATATTAAACAAGCTCCTGAAAGCCCAGTAAACAGGAAAGTGTTTGGTGTCTGAGCAATTATTTTGGCCACGAGTATACATGGCTACCCATAAGTAATGACATATATATTTATTCATGATTGTTGTACAGGGTATGCCACTGAAAACAGGTAAGACTGACTCAGCATACCTGATTTGATTTCAAGGGGCATCAGGCGTATTTCATAATCTCCTGAAACATCTGTCTGCATATTTTGGTACCTTAAGCTGTCTGAATGACTGAATTTCCAATCTTTGCAGGCATAGCTGGATCATCTGTTTGGTTTGGGCACCTTTTTCATTGTATAATCTGTTCAATACATTGCCTTTACTGGCAAAATTAATTGGGCATGTATTTTAACACATGAAAAGTCACGCAGGTGTGTTGGTTCATCAACCTGAACTCATGTGACAGAGATTCTTAAAATGCAAAAACCCTAAAATTTTTCTATTCAGATATGTGAAGACCCTTGCTTGCCAGAAAAATAAATGGACAGTCATCTGGCTTCAATCTGTTTCTTTGTCTCTTTCACTAGCATAACTTGTCCCATATTTTAGAGTTGAAACAGCTACTGTTTGGTAAAGTGGAAGTCTCTTGCTCTGAAGTGCTTGAGAGCACTCCAGGCATGCAAGCACCTGCAGCACGGCAGTCTTCCCGAAGTCAAAGGTGCTTCACTCAGTCCAAGTGGACCGCTAACCTTCAAAGTGGCTTTCTGAGGAAAGTGCCAATTTTGATTTGTATCCTTATTCAGAGAGCAGCGAGCTGAGAACTCATCTGTGGTTTCAGGCAGATTTTAATTTAAAACTAAAAATACTACTACTACTACCGAAAGAGAATAGTCAGTTCCACTGATGGTGTGGCATGTAGCCATCCTATATAACACTCTTCTGAGGCAGGCATTCCAGCTCTTAAAGCTGAATAAAATATTTTCTTTAGCATACTGAACTTTGCTTATGCCCAGACGTTTTTCAGAGAAGGTTTGAAAATAAAGGTGTGTTTTAGGAAATTTCATTAACAAAACTGTATGTAAATTAGTCAGGTTTCATTACATTTTAATGAGCAGGTAAGGTTTCTTTAGACCTAGCCTCAGAAGTGGAATATTTATACCGCCTTCCACAGTAAAACAATGCATCAATTATCTCTTGGGCATTCACGTGTGAATCTTGTCAAGATCTACTGCGGAGTTTTCAAGTGTCATTTTTAGGATGAAAGGTTCTTAGAGAAGTATCTCACAAACAAACTTTCAAGAGTTGATTGATGTTTGAGGCATCTTGCTGTGAGTAAGACACTGTAGTTTGTTCAAATTAGTTTACAAGATTTCTCATTTCAGCTCATTAAAAGCACAAATGCTGGATGCTAATGACTTATGGAAGTAAGGTGATTTTTATGTATCCCTTTGGAACACACCTTGTGGTCCCTAGCCCTCTTAGGATTTAATATGTGATGCAAGGTTCAATTTAGAAAAGAGAAGGCTAAATTAACAATAAAAAGGACTTCCACCTAGTACTTCAAAAGGACATTTATGACATGCCTCTAAAGTTCTACCTACACTTTATGTTTTAATTAATTTCTGAGTGAAATACATGCACATTTTTCAATCCCACTGAACTACACAAGTTTTGAGCACATATCTCCACCAGACCCTCTGGTAAACTATATCAACCCTTTTCTAAATCCAAATCCAGTGCTCATAATTATGCTTTGGATAAACAGTCATAAAAAAACAGAAACATATTTTTCAAGCAAAATGCTGCACAAAATGGTCACTCAAACTGAAAAGCTTATCTAAGAAGGCACTGTTTGTGCGGCTCAGCCTCCTTGTTAAAGGAATTCCTTTCCCCATAAGAAACAAATTCAGCTTTCCTACCAAAACCAGCCCTAATGAAACACTTATCAAGAGCAGTGAATGAGCTGATAACTTGGTAATGTGGCCACCTGTCAGCTAGGCACTGGTCCAATGTTACTGACTGATTTCATGGAGGCCACAGAAAAAGTATTAGCTTGTAGTAACTTTCAGGTGTAACTGACACAGGATGAATAGATCTGATGTCCCAAAGGGAGTTAGGTTGCTTATACTGCAAAAGTTTAGTGTCCCCATCTTGGAACATCATCTCTTTGCAAGCTGAAATGAGCTGTGGACACATGTTCCCTTTCCTTAAATTATTCTTGCTTTGATGTCATTCATGGCATGATTTTAAGACTGCATAAATAAAATACATGCCTGTATGTTAACCAAGCACTGGGCAGAAATACAAGTGTAAACTGGTTCCACTCATGGCTCTAAGTAAATGTAAGCATTGTAAGACTTACTTTCTAGCTTCTGTGTACCACCCAGTAAAACCCTTGGCCTGGGTCTGTGAGGAATTATCCACAGCCGAAAGGAAGACACAAAAGCTGGGTACTTAAATGAACCCCTTGCACATGCCCAAGTAGTTAGGCACCTCATTCCGCTTGGATTTACAGTAATGCCTCTCACACATTACAATTACTAAATAGCCCTCCAATTTTTATCTAAAAGCCAGTCAGACAACTTCTCAATCCCACATCTTGCCACCAGCTGAACAAGTGTACTAGCTACAGTTCTTGTGGATCAAGAGATACCGTTGTCACTATAAAATTTTCCTATTAGCATAATTGAACACTTTCCGGAGCAGTTTGGCCCACCCTAAAGAGATATTGCTGAAAGACATAAAAGGAATAATTGCTGATTACACAAATATTCTATTGTCAGAATTATATACAGCATTTGTTTTTTATGTTGTTTAATTCAGTTTGGAGACTGCATCCTTCTGACAATGAAGACAGGTCATAGAGCTTTAGTGATGAAAATGAGCACCTTCAATCCCCTTAATTTATAAAGTATTTAAATCTTTGTACTTCTGCAATGGCTGTCACTTGCGTTATTTGTCTTCCTCTTTTTAATGGATAGTTGTAGTTCCCCTATGTTGATCTGAAATCTGACACATTCTTTTCTAATTAAGGACATCTAATGGGAAAGTTACACTTTCCCATGGTGCCTGCTACAATAAATCCTTATTATTATTAATGTATCCAGGCAAGTGACATCTCATTATTTTGTGTGACTTCACAAAACCATTTGTCAGGAAATAATGATGACTCAACCCCGAACCTAAATTTGGAAGAATTTAAGCAGATCAGAGATTTTTCACTACCAAAAACATTTTTTATTCATATGGCTTAAACTAATAGATACTCAGTCTGGGGGGTTCAGATGCGTTAAACTTCTTCCTACTGCAATGGGGATGCTGACTGCAATGGAGAACAACGCTGGTGTGTTTTGAGGCCTACATGAGAACATGCCACTCCTGTCACATTTCCCTTCCTTGGGCTTTCTATACCCTGTTTCTACAGTAAATATATATTGTAATGACTGGAGCCTAGAACACAGAAAGGCAATTTTAGATAGTACGTAAAATTTGGTTTGCCACTCACTCACCAGTGTTATTTTGAGGGTCCTCTTTTCCTGTATGTGAACAGGCGGAAGCTTAGATCCCCACATCTGTTTTAGAGAGTGTTCGGTGAGTGCATCCAGCTTCCCACGGAGCTGTCAACCCATCACTTCACATGCAGCAATTGCGTTAAATGGAAGAGCAACTGCCAGAAATGCTCAGACGGAGGCATTAAGCAGTTAAGTCAGTGCAGGTTGGCTCCTCAGTCACCCTCTCCCGATAAACATGGGGACTCTGTTCAGGGTACAGCAAATAAGACATTGCAAATGCTTTATGAGACCCTCTCACCACCTGAAGCCACTGCTTTTTCTGCCAGGGCAGCCAGCACCGGGTGAGCATGGCCTCCTCCCCACCGTGGAACCCGCAGGCCTTGGCCCCAGTGACACTTCCCCGGCCTCCTCCCCGGTCCTCAGGGCACAACCCAGGGCTAAGCGTCGCATCAGCTTCCCCCACTGTATTTTGGAGGCCCAGTGTGTTTAAACCACCCACCGCACTGGAGGGGAGGGCTTCACCCCACTGGGAAACACAGGCGCTCCCGAAGGGCCAAGAGCACAGCAGCCGGCCCAGGCGAGGTGAGGCAGGGGAGCCCGTTAGCTCCACAGCAGTTTGCTGAGCAAAGGGCCACGTCAGCAGCCAGCTATCCCGCACCTCGCACCGGCTATCCTCCCCCTCACATCAGCTATCCCGCACCTCACACCGGCTATCCCCCACCTCACACCGGCTATCCTCCACCTCACACCGGCTATCCTCCCCCTCATACCAGCCATTCCCCACCTCACACAGGTTATCCTCCACCTCACACCGGCTATCCCCCACCTCACACCGGCTATCCTCCACCTCACACCGGCTATCCTCCCCCTCGCACCGGCTATCCTCCCCCTCGCACCGGCTATCCTCCCCCTCGCACCGGCTATCCTCCCCCTCGCACCGGCTATCCTCCCCCTCGCACCGGCTATCCTCCCCCTCGCACCGGCTATCCTCCCCCTCGCACCGGCTATCCTCCCCCTCGCACCGGCTATCCTCCCCCTCGCACCGGCTATCCTCCCCCTCGCACCGGCTATCCTCCCCCTCGCACCGGCTATCCTCCCCCTCGCACCGGCTATCCTCCCCCTCGCACCGGCTATCCTCCCCCTCGCACCGGCTATCCTCCCCCTCGCACCGGCTATCCTCCCCCTCGCACCGGCTATCCTCCCCCTCGCACCGGCTATCCTCCCCCTCGCACCGGCTATCCTCCCCCTCGCACCGGCTATCCTCCCCCTCGCACCGGCTATCCTCCCCCTCGCACCGGCTATCCTCCCCCTCGCACCGGCTATCCTCCCCCTCGCACCGGCTATCCTCCCCCTCGCACCGGCTATCCTCCCCCTCGCACCGGCTATCCCCCACATCGGCCAGTTCCTGCTGGCGACTGCCGCGACGCCAACACCGAGTCGGCAGCGCCCCCTGGCGGGCGGCCGCTATCATCGCGCTCCTCCCGGCCGGGGCCGGGGCCGGGGCCGGGGCCGGGGCCCCCGAGAGCGCCGGCGGTCATCTTAAACTTTGATCATTATTTTCACGGTGCTGCAGTGCGCTTCCTTAGAGCTTTTGCTGCGGGAACGTTAGTTTCCGTGATTGTCAACAGCCATGAATAATTCAAGGCGTTATCGCGGAGGCCGAGGCGCCCATGATAAGGATATCGAGAGATCAGAAGAGACTCAAGCTTTTCGAAAGTAAAGGGGAAAACCGTTAAACTAGATCTCTGACGCGTGGCCTGCCTGTATCAGCTGTTTTCATCCAGAAAAGTCCCGAAATGCTTAATGCACCCTCTCCTGTCCTGAACCACAGCCGGAGTGCGCGGGGAGCGGGCAGCAGAGCATGATGGATGGAGCCGTGGGGTCTCTTCCCTGCTGCAGAGCTGCCCCGTGGGGTTTTTCCACATGTCAGGTCTTCCCTTTCACGGAGCTGACATGGGGCGAGAGAGCGCGGGCGGCACACGGTTTGGTGGAAGCCTTGCCTTACAGAGCCGTGGTATGAAGGGACCTCAGGAGCGGTAGTGCTCCCCGCTCAAGGCAGGGTCAGCTAAGAGGTGAAAGCAGTCCGTCCAGGGCTTCATCCCCTCAGGTCTTGAAGTTCTGCAGGACTGGAGAATGCACAGCCCTGTGGGCAACCCGCTGCACTGCTTGGCCACCTTCATGGTGGAAAAGTGTCACTGGTATGCAGTCTTGTTCCAGCCTTTGACATTTGCCTTCTGTCCTCCCACCCTGCACCACTGAGAACCTGGCTCCATCTTCTCAATGACCTCCTCGCTGGAATCGGAGGGCTGCTGCCTTCACTAGCTGCATACCTATCGGAAGGTGCCATGAAGCCCTCTTTTCCCCATGCTGAACAAGCCCCATTCCCTCAGCCTCTCCTAACAGGGCAAGAGCTCCAGTCCCCAACCATTTTCATGCCCTTTGCTAAACTCATTCCAGTTTATTCCTGTCTTTCCTACACCATGGGTCCCAAAACTGGATGCAGTTGGGGTCTAACAAATGCTGAGTAAAGGGGGATTGTCACTCCTATCAGCCTGCTGCTACTACAGCCTAGGATGTTGTTGGCCTTCTCTGCAGACACTCTATGCTGCTGTCTTACGTCCACCAGCCCTCCCCCAAGTCCTTCTCCACAGAGCTGCTCCCCCGCCACTCTGCCTGTATTGCTGCACAGGGTTCTTCCTTCCAAGGGGCAGGACTTGGCATTTGTCCCTGTTAAATTTTCTAAGGTTTCTACTGGCCCGCTCCTACACCCTGTGCAGATCCTACTGTATGACAGCTCTGCCCTTGAGCATATTGACTGGTCCCCCAGTTTGGGGTCAGCTGTAAACTTGAGGAGCAAGCAATGCATCACCTCCTGTAGGTCATTGATAAAGATGTTAAACAGGACAGGTCCCAGGATAGACTGCTGAGGTACTCCACATACTACTGGCTGCCAGGTAAAGCATGAACTATTAACTACTTACCATCTGAGCTTGATCATCCAACCAATTTTTTAACTGCCTAGTTGTCCACTCATTCAAACTGTGCTATCTCGCCTTGGATATAAGAATATTGTGATACACAGTGTTAAAAGCCTTGCTAAAGTCAAGCTGCTGTCCTTGCATACACAAATCTAGACATTTTATCATAGAAGGCAATCAGGTTCGTCAGGCAGTCAGTAAAATCATGCTGACTCTTCCCGATCACTTTCTTCTCCCAGCTTTCATCATGAATCTTGGGAAGAAGCATGATCCAAAGCCTGGGGATGGTGGTGTTCCTGTCCGGGCACCAACACACTTGCATATGTTTTTATAGTGTTCTTACCTTCTCATTTCAACATTCAGAAAATATTGAGCAGGTCGAAGAGCAGTTTACCACTAATGCTGATGATAATTCTTCCTGGAGCTTTCTGTTGTCAGTGTTGGTCACTGCCTAACCAGCTAAGGATGAAATATTACTAGCTGTCTATTGCTGAAGGGAAACTCTGGCAGAAAATTGATTTACTCAACATCACACAACGTGTCTCTTGTCAAGGCAAGAGCAGAACTCAGGATATACTCCCTCCTGATCACATACTCATCAGCAAGTTCATCACATGACAACAATTGCCAAGAACGTACTCTTCCATTCAAACCCGTGAGACAAATAAATATTTCTTCCATTCAGTGACCTCAGCCTGAGGTTTCATTGCATTATAAACATACATGTCTAATTTACAAACAAAAAAGCAACACAATGGTAAAGTGAGTTATCTGGATTGCAACATGCACTTGGCTCTGATAATAAGCACTTACAGGGAACACGAGCTCATTGGGGAGTGTTAAAAACCCTAGGATGGCAGACTGAAAAAAGCAGGTACATGAGCTGAAAACAGCAAAGCTGGCAAAATTATTTTTGTTGGAAATGGAAAGTAAAAATTTCTTATTTGGTGTTTTTATGGGAAATTTCTAAATGTGGGTGGTTTTGTGTTGATTTTAAAAAATACATCTCAACAGAAATGTAGTTATATAGCTCTCATTCATGTTTTAAAACTTTCCATGCAATTTTTAATCTGAAAATGCAAAAAGCACAGTAGAGTGTCTTTCTCCTCTTTCTCCTGTCCTGAATCATCCTTGCTCCATCTAAGAAATCACCAGTGTGTCTTTGCCAGAAGTCTTCTTAAAGGCACGAAACTGAGAATCTAGGTTTTTCTCTGTCTGTGTGGAAGTATGCTAGAAGGAATCCAGCATAACATGGGGAACCATACATAGAAGGTAAAAACAGCATAACTTGGATTTCCATCCTATCATCAGCTCTGGCTTCTGTATTTGCTTTTTCTTTGTCTTTTGCTGCCTGTGAGGAAGAAGCAAGTTGCAGCAGAAAGCCAAGAATGCTTTTGTGAAATGGCTGTACAATCCTTCCTATATTGCACATTGTCTCCAGGAGAGAAAGAAGGTGTTAGTCATGCTGTGCTTATGCACAGTTCCCCCAAATTATTTTAAAATATACACATGTACATAATGGCTAACATATGACAAGGCTATTGCTAATTTCCACATAATAAAGAGGCTAAATCGGTTGCTTAGTTTTGTTGCTATATCCAACCAAGTCAGGGTTTTCTGCTGTTTTTTTTTTTTAAGTTTTCTTTTGTCCTCTTTGTTCCCCCATCTCTGTATATGAATTGCTCTTTGTGTTGCTTTGATCCAACAAAAAAGAAAGGCATTATAAAACAAGTCCATTATTAACATTTGTAATACCTGTTTTATCAAATTACCACTTACCAGATTAGAGAGTGGCAGGGCCTTCCAAGGTGTTAAACAATGGCACAGTGAATGCCAACAGGGAGGTGAGCTCCAACAAATTAAAGTGATATCTAAAGCAACATGACAGACACATTCTTCAGCTACTTGTCTAAGAACATACCTACAGTCTCCTTGTGTACATGTCATGCTTACACAGAAATGATGCAGTAGTGGATGGGATGCTCCATTTCTAGATTATCTCAGCCCAGATTCTGTTGCAGTTCCCTGCACTTAAATCCAGAGTGGCTTGGATTTGGTGGAGTTACACCAGTAAAAATCAGGCCAGTATTTGGCTCTTTAGTTCATTACCTACCTACTGGAAGGTACAAAGGGACATTCCTTTTTTGTTAGGGCTTCTCAGCAAGCATATTTGCCACAAGTAGAAAACCATTATTGCTTTTAAGCAGTGCTATCAAAAACCCCAGCACATTTAGGAGCTGTCATGGCACACTGCCTAATCCAAGAACACCATTGTCCTCTAAACTGAGCAACAAACTGACAATATTAATGTTATAAGTCAATATCCTTGTCTGATTATCAAGGTTAACATTTCAGGATACTTCAGAAGGTGCATCTCTCCTCAGGTGGAGGAAATAAGGAAGAGCTTGGCTGCAAGTAATTATTGCTGCATGGGAAAAGCACCTGGAGCGATTAGCTTCCCTGAGAGTTGGACCCAGGTCGGCTGGCTGGCTGAATCATACTACTAGTCAGCAAGACTTCACAGTCTGTTACTTGGATAAAACACAAGAAAACACCTGTGGCTACACTAAAAAGAGGAGTTCTATTATTGCAGGATTTGCTATCTGTTTCTAAATCTAATAGCTTGTTTCCTAACTGTGCATTTATTTGAATTAATTTGGTTTCTTGTACTCATCGGTCTGGTGAGTGACAAGAGTGATGTTAGGTCAGTCTAGGAAATACAGGGTATTGCAGTCTTCAGTGTGTACTAGGGGTTTTTTTCAGAATATTCAGAGCCCACCAAAGTCTCAGCAATTTAAAACATGTCCTCACCCACTTCATGATGATGCTGGGCTTGCTTAAATGCTGATAACACAAAAAAGTGTTGGCAAATTTTAGCTGGAACCTGTTCACTCACTCTGTCCAAGGAAGTGCAAGGAGGACCCCAAAGTTGATGGATCACTGTGTAGGCTGAGAAGCAACACAGCATGCCTGAAGAATGGGAACTGTGAATACTGTCGCTGTGCAACTGAAATGACGGGATGCTTCGAGTACAGCTGACAAACTGCTATGAAGTTCACTGTAAGAGGATGTCTATAAACTATCAAAGGACTAGCAGAGGCGTATGCAGAACACCTGTGGTATTGTCTGAGGGGGACATGTGGATGACAAAATATCCTTAAGTGGCATTCCAAGAGATGCTGTATGATATACATGAGTCCATGGGACCTGATAGGATGCACCCACAAGTACTGAGGGAGCTGTCTGGTGTCATTGCCAGGCCACTCTCAATTATCTTCGAAAGGTTGTGGTGTTTGGGCAAGGTTCCTGTGGACTGGAAGAAAGCATATGTCATCCCTTCAAGAAGGGCAAGAAAGAGGATCCAGGGAACTAGAACCAATCAGCCTCACCTTGATTGCGGGGAAAGTGATGGAGAAAATAATCCTGGAAATCATTCCCAAATATTTTAAGATGGTGCTTGGGAGGAGTCAGCATGGATTTACAAAGAGGAAATCGTGTCTGACCAACCCAATAGCTTTCTACAATGACTGTCTCAGGAGATGAGGTGAGAGCAATGGATGTGGTCCCGGACGACCAGCTCTAGGTGGCCTGCTTGAGCAGGGGAGGGTTGGACAAGATGATCTCCAAAGGTCCCTTCCAGCCGCAGCCATTCCGTGGTTCTGTGAAAGGAACCTGTGGCACTGTTAAGGACTACAGTTTGTGTGTGTGCTTGACACAAACACCAAATAAGCAATGTAAATGCATGATAGGAGATAAATGATACAATGTATTAGGAGCATCTATAAATTGGAGCTGTATTTTGTATTCTGCGGCCCAGAGGGCTGGAAAGGTGGATGGACCTCTGCATATGCCATTTAATTACCAGCACAGAGAATGCTGCTTTCTGTTGGCTCTGTGTCTGAGCAAAGGAATGTAAGCAATGGATTCTGAACCCAGGCTGTGATAAAAAGTAAGTGCTTTGGTGTCCTGAACTGCTGAAGAAAGTGAATCCCAGGGCATTGAACGTTAATTCTGACTATTCAAGAAACAGCCTAAAGGGGAGGCAGATCCTGGAAAGGAAACCAGTAATCCCAAACTAGCAAAAATACTATCTGTGCTTCTATCCCTAACTTTTTTCAATTTGGTTTTTTATTCCACCTTCCCCTTCTTAGCACAAACTGGCAGCAGAGAGTGACTTGGAAAAAAACATATATGAAGAAACCTGTTGTGAACAATTGAAATCAGGCCCGCAGTGATCAAATCCGTTGCACTTTGCTGGCTGCATTGTGTGCAAAGTGATTTTGTTCTGCAACTCAGCAAAATGGAAATCCCTGCTCCAGCTAACTCCAGGCCACCGATTCTGTGGCATTACAAATCGCTTAGGCTTACTAAAAACAAGAACTCGCAGCCACGTACCAAGTATATGCATGAACACAGAATATTCTTAGACCATTTATAAGAAGGCGTCTTGAAGGGGCCTGTTTTTCTACATTCACATTTGCCCACTGATCACTTTCCAGAGCCCTGCTCCAGTACAGCACTAGCCACTCTGCTAACAGCCATAATATGGCACTCCTCTTGTACATACCTACTAATGAGAACTGAGAGGAATAAGAAGCCAATTAAAATGCAATAGATGCAGTGTTGGGAATATGACAAGCATACTTCAAAAATCTATTTGCTTTTGGTTTTATGACTGTGTGTTAACTCCGTTAAGTTTTAATGAACACTGGAATGCTGTGAATGACAAGTGGCAAAAATTGCTTTGAAACAATTCTTTGCTGTGACACTTTAAGGAAGACACTGCATTAACAGTTTATTTCAATAATACAAACTTCTGAGAGACTGGAAATTAAGTATTCCAAATGAGCTTTAAATATAGCATAAGAAGTTTCGGGTTTAATGGACAAAGCCTGTTCCCACTAAATGTATCCTTGTACTGCCAAGAGGGCTGTGAAATAAAATAAAATCTAGAAGTGGCAAGCTTGAGGCTATTAGTGTCAGGTCAGACCAGCCAAGCAATTCTAAACTAAGGTGATCTTGGTATTAAAGAAATCTGTTTGCGTGAACTTTTATGTTCCCCTTCACTCTGGAAACCAAAGTTGTTCCCTTGAGAAGCTACCTGGCTTCTGAGGCATTTGCTGAAGCACGAGAAATACTACAGATGACGGTTTGAATCATTTCCAGATAATGAAGTATCTTTGTTTAAAATCTGATCTTGATTAATGCTCAAAGTGCTGAAAAAAAGAAAACGAAATTCAAAGAACCTTATAAAAGCATCTTGTAAAGTGACAGTACTCCTCAGCAAAATAAGACATCTTAGGGTTAACAACTACAGATTAGCCAAGTCCGTTAATTCTAGACTGAATCAGAACAAGCTTTGGCAAAACCTAGAAGGTACCAGTTTTCATTATGAGGTAAGCAAACTTTACTAACAAGTATTTTTATTTAACCTAAAAAGGAGGACAAAGAAAATGAGCAGCAAATGGGAAACAGCTTTTTACCTTTGAATGTCTGTGACGAATCAGGACAGGTCAATGAAATGATGGTCTCCATCTCTGAATGGTCTCTTTGTCCAAGTGACTGCTTGCAGCAAACAAACCGATCATAACCTTCACTTAGCGTCACGTCTGGCACCCCTTATGGGTGCTCTGGATGCTTTAGGGCATGCAAGTGCCAGTGGATGTCTGGACAAATGAATCAAGCTTCTGGTCTAGGCTGGTCAGATACTGCCTTTTCAGGCCCCAGTGACTGTACTGACCAGACCTCCACTGCCTACAGGGGAGTTTGTACAGCTACTCGTGTCAGCGCTTACACAGAGAAACATAAATGTAGGGTTCGGTCTCAAACTCACCTCTTCTCAGAGCCATATAAACCAGCCACGGTAAGCAACTCATTTTGTTTCTCCACTTAACGATGGCAGCTAATTCAGGCAGAAGGAACACACCACCTTTAAGTGCAGCAGCAGATGCAAAAGGTTCCCAAACTCTAAAACTGTGTCTTTTTGTTCCTGTGTTAATAAAGCTAACTCTTTAGCTAGTGGCACTTGTTGATGGGACAGTCAGAGGAACTCTTTCTGCCTGTTGTGTAAACACAAAGAGCCTACAATCGTACACCTCTCGGTCTCCTTTGACACTGTTGTGTTCCATTCAAATCTCTTTGCTGCTTGTTCTTTGATGCACTTTGGCTAACATTTCCAAATTTATAGCGCTATTTATCCTCAGCTCTATCCCTGTAGCTTAGGGACTGGTAAACAAATTTATCAACTAGAGGAACCAAAGCCTAACTCTTCCCCATCCTAAAGCAGCGTCTTAAGGGGCCACGCTCCGTGACTCTTAAATTACTTTCTGCACAGTGAGAGATTCAGCCAGAGGAATGAAGCATGCCCCCACCTTGCCTTGAGGTTCCCATGGTCTTCTGGGCAGTGGTATATATGAATTTGAACCCTCTTAGATTGTAAAAAGAATGCATCTCTCAACCTTGCAAAGTGTTTTTCACACTGAGCTAATGTCTTATTGGAAAGGACCGGAAAAAAAAAAAACCACCCACCCCTCAATTTCTTGTACTTCTTCCAAAGAATAAGGCCTGCAAGCTCTTAGCAGGAACGGCTGAAGCCTTCTCACCTTGAGGTTTCCCTCTTAGTGGGCTTGAGGTGACTCTCTGCAGAGTGTAGTGGATGTTTGGATTGCCACCTGTTGCATTAAAAGCACAAAACCATGGGGAAGTTGTGCTGCCATAGGGTCCATAGGCACTAGGTAGCAGGCGAGACGTTTCGGCTCATTACCGATCACTTATTCCCAGTTACACTGGCAGGGGCTCCAAGGGTGCCACTGCACGTTTTTGGCTCTGAGGCAGCAACTGTTTCCTAGTCTTAATAGGAAGCTGCAATTATTTCTCTGCTGCATTTTGAAGTGTTTTAACCAAAACTGTCCACGTGTTTCTTCAGGAAAGGACAAGGCCATTAGCTTAATACTATATGGTTTGCACCCAACATTTCTATAGATCTGTCCTGCCATGTCATCTTTAGTGGCAGCTCCTGAAAACTGTGAAAGCAGAAATTACATATTTTCACCCTAAAGCTGAAATTAATCCTGAAGCACAGTTCTGCATAAGGAGTGATTTTCTTGGGCATAATACATGTCGGAAACATAAAATACCATGCTGAATGTTGATAGTGTTGTAAGTTTGTTGACATATGTGCACCGAAAAAGAAAAATGGAACAAAAATTATTTTGCACATGGCTATACTACTAACACCTGAAATGTTAATAGCACGGCCACCAAGGACCTCAGGGTACTAACAGGCTCCGATTGCCCTGTCAGCCCTATCAGCTCATAACCATCTTTTATCTGCAACGCCCCCCTGTAACCTCTTCTCCTTTTCCTCCTAGGGATCTAGCTACCTGTGTTCAAGGTCAGCTCTGCTATAGCACAGCTGCATAACCTGGTGCAGCTCAGCTGCCCTGCTTTTTGCCGTCAGCAACTTGGAGCAGTACCTCAGGTGGCCAAACCAATGAAGGCATCGCAGAACCAGCTGAGAGCTGACACAGCCAGAGGCACATGAGGGACAGCAGGGGCACCACCACTGCTTTCACTGGTGCTCTTACCTCTATCACTACACCCACTTCTATCCCTATTTTTGCTAAACTCCACTAAAACCAGTACAGTGAGGAGGGTGGAGAAATGTAAAATCTTTAGTACAAAAGTAATTACTTGAGATCACTCCTCTGCCTTAGAGCTCCAAGAGCTTCTTGACTACTGTCGTGCTTTCAGGTCAGCTCAGTCAGTAACAAAGCACCATGAAGCCACTCACTCACCCCCCACCCCCGCCCCTGGCCACGTTGGGATGAGGAGAAAATCCAAAGGCAGGCTTGTGGTTCGAGACAAGGACTGGGAGGGATCACTCCCCACTTATGGTCACGGGCAAAAGACAGGCTCAACTTGGGAAAAAAAACACCAGAATCAATTTAATTTACTACAAATCAAAACAGAAACAAAACACAAGGGTATTAGGAAGGGAAACTAAACCTCAGAACACCTTCCCCCCCACCCCTCCCTCCCTCCTTCCCGGCTCAGCTCCATTTCTGGTCCTTTCTACCTCCTCCCCCCGGCAGCACAGGGGAACAGGGGATGGGGGTTGAGTCAGCTCCCCACACCTTGTCTCTGCCGCTCCTTTCCTCAGGGGGAAGATTCCTCACTCGTCCCCTGCTCCACCGTGGGGTCCCTCCCAC
>VYZV01001197.1:0-10096 GCA_013401275.1 Pandion haliaetus | reverse complement strand
TTCTTAAATATGTTTCCCAGAGGCGCTATCACCGTCACTCCCCGCCTAGAGGCGGGTCCGACATTTTGGCGCGCGGGTCCGACATTTTGGGGCAGCGAAATCTTCCAGCAACTTCTTAAAGGGGCCGCCTCTGTAGCCCCCCTCCCCTGCCACCAAGGGAAAACCGCGCCACACAAACCCATAACACCTTCCAATCAGAATAGGAAAGAAACTCAAATGGTGATGGAATGAAAGACCGATACCACTTACTCATCCAATGATTGCATTTGATGCTTCACTGTGAAATTTTATTATTTCAGTTAAGATTTAAATCATTCTAAATATATTTTCTTTAGCAACCATTTGCCTGGCAGAGTCCACATAACTTCAGAAACTAATAAAAAAATATATTTTTAGCTATAAGGCTTACTAAGTTCTGGACATCCCTCTGACACATGGATTATTATACAGGAAATAAACAAGAAACAAAAAGAAAAACTGCCTTTTGCTTATACTGTGGGCATGAAACTTAAGAAATAATGTAATATATATCAACATAAAACTTCTCTACCTTTCTGTTACCTAAAATAAAATAGAAGTGCCTGACAAAAAAATGGCTTACCTGCACCACCCCCTACAACTGTCTTCGCTCGTGTGTGTCCTTTGTGGTTTGAACAAAACTCAATTTTACTACACCCTACCTGATCAAAAGCATAACACAGATGTGGACTATTTCTTTTGCCATCTGCCTTGATGTATAGCCTCACAGCCATGAAGGATAGGAACAGTTGTTTAAGTTGACCTCTATTAGGCTTTTGAATGCTTTGCTTGAAACATCTATAATTAAAATTCCTTGTAAATTTTCATGTAGATGTAAGATCTTGACCTTGGGTTCTCCTATAGTTCTCGGTTTTTGATCCCACCTAAACCTAATATGTTATGAATCCACCAAACTTACCTTTTACATGCCACTCCTTAATTAGCAGAGATACCACTTTCAGAGCTAAAATTTGGGACTGATGCATTTGACTAAAAATTTTCAACTGAGGGCACATCTCTGCTGTGAAACTTCCACAAAGTGCTACAGGGCATTTTTTTCAATTATCAGGTACAATAGTATGAGCCATTATTTTGTAATAGCAAATGCAAATACCTGAAGTATTTCTGAGGCACTCTTTCTTTGCTATTGGAAGTATGGTGCCAGACTGAAGATAAAACAGGAATGCTTTAGTACACAATGGATTTCAAAGACATTGTTGGTAAAAATAAATTCACCATTTTCTCTCACCTCTTACTTTACTGTTGTGTTCCAGGTCCTGGAACTGTCAGTGGTTGCCTCAGCACTCTTAAGTATACCTTTCTTCTTTCTTTAGACATTGTAGGCCTAAAGACTGCATATGAGTCAGACTAGACAGAATTAGAGATTTCAGGCTACCAGAGATTAAGAAACCCTCACACTGTAATTCTTCTGCTATATATAAATGATTTTTTGCTCTTCTTTGGTAGCTTTTTTTTTAAAGGAAAAATTGCTTTGCACATGATTATTACTTACAGATTTTTACTTACACTCTCTTTTTAAATCTCTTTAATATGCTCAACATTATTGCATTTCTTTATATGCAAAAACTAGACAATGATACCATTTTATCTGCAGATCCTAAGTACATATTTTGGAAGGTATCCTCTGGGATAATTCACAATAATCCTTTATTTTATGTTATTCTGTTGTCTGGTGTCTGTAATACAGCTATTTTTCTTCTGCAGCTGATATAAAGTAAATGGAAAGGATTCTAATTTTACTTTGCTGGTGTATAAATGTGTCTTTTCATACAACTAGCTGTTTTTCTTTGTTGTAACTTCTTTCTCTCTGTTTTAGCCTGCGGCTTCCCTTTTTATTTGATCAGTATAGTTTATATCATATTCCAGGCATCACTTCTTCCCAGGAGAAAAACAGGATTTCAAATTGCTACTCATGATTCCTAAGGCGAACTGAAAGGGCGCTGACTGAATTAATGTTTCCTTTGCTGTTTTCAGGACTTATTGGTTTTATTTCCGTTAGTTCATGGATCCATTGTTTTGTCTACCTCTAATAACATTCTTTATCCAATGACTGACAATTTTTTTTCTCAGTAGTTTACAGTTCACAAGAATAAAATTTCTGTTAACTAGAAAATTAATCAATCTGATTATTACCTGAAAAAAAAAAAAAGAATTAAAAATACACAAAACCTAGAGTACCAAATTTTCTATGTATGTCTTTAGAGAGAAAATCATATAGCCTGGTATTCTGGTTATCTACTAAGTGTCTCCAGGAACATTTCTTCCAGAAGTGGAACTCTTGCTGTGAATTTCTTAATATACTCAAATACATAAAATTATTTATTTTTCTGGTTAAAATGATTTCCTACAACACAATGAAACAACTATAATTAACAACACTTTTAAAGAGAATCTTCTTCTAAAACTAGTCAAATTTCCACTGAGGAAATTCCCTTCCCTTACAGTCTAAAGTTAGAAGCTAAAATTTAGACATCGATATTATATTTTGAAAGAAATAATCTTTTTTCTTTTTATTATTTTCTCGCTTGAAATCACTGCACTTCTTTATTTTAAACTTGATGTTACAATTTTGAAGCCATTGGCAAATCTGCCATTGACATCAACAAAACAAACCTAGACTTTAAAATACTATTTCTCCTCCATATTTGCACACAACAGCATAGATATAAGTTCCTTATTCCCCATACATCAGAAGCTGTAACTGAGACGGACAGTGTAACTGAATTTAACATTGAAGACCCATCCTCCTTGTCAAATACTCAGATTACAAGAAGATCACCTCACAGAAAATTTTCAGTAGTCCAGCGTTTGGTACTAAGTACTTTTATATAGAGAAAACAAGTTATCAGTGCTCTTTACTTCTGTTTTCCATTCCAAATCCAACTATATATAATACTACACTCCTGGAATTTAAGAAAATGTGTCTTAGAGGGATATTACAACTGCAACAAAAGGCAGTATGCAGACCACCTGACTCCAAATCTTGTACTTACAGGACAGACTATTAGATGTATTTACAGTGAGGGTGGTGAGACACTGGAAGAGGTTACCCAGAGAAGTTGTTACTCCACTTGAACAACCTGGTATAGTGAAAGATGACACTGCCTATGGCAGAAGGATTGGACTAGACTTTAAACAGCCCTTCCAACCCAAACCATTCTATGATTATTTTTTTCTGTATGCCACTGTCTTCCAGCTGACACAAAAGGATGATTCCATACAATCCTCAGCCAAAGAGTCTGACCATCTGTCTTTCACCAATGACTTTGACATGTTTATTGATGTCAAGCTTACATAGATTTATTCATGTTCTGTTTGTCATTTCTGTCTAGGTAGCTCTCTCAAAGTTATTCATTTTTTATATTGGCCTGGAAAGTAAATGCTAACCCTAAATAGATATGTGGGAAAAATAAACAGACACAGGGGAAAAAAGGGACTCCAGTCTGTGAGGTGAGAAATAAGACTTTACAATTTCAAGTTGCAGTGCAATGTATTTGTGGGTTTTTCATGCCGGTTGTTTGTGGATAGCTCAGGAAAAAAGCTGTTTTCTGGTAGCAATCAATTTAGTGTTTTACATAGAGATGTTTTTTAACATCTTCAATAGCCCTTGTTCATAACTATTTCAGAACACTTAATGAGAAAATATGTAAATTTATGGGTCAATTTTAAATATTTGGCACTCTGTGCATTTTAAAAATGCAATTAAGTTAGAAGTCTGAATGTGTTCCCTTCCACCCTTAGCCTTTATCATTGACTGGAGAGAGGGGCACTTCCAGTGGTTACCTTCCAGTGGTTACTCAGATCTCAGCTGGGCTGAATCTAGACCTTGAAGTCTATTTTCTATTCATTCCATCAGGTGGACTTAAAAATTGACTCAATGCAATAATGTGTTTTACCTTTCCTTGATTAGATTAATATATTTGCAGTAAATGGGGATGGCAGGATCACTTTATTGGGTCTTTGTTTATCTGTGGGAAGAATATGAAAGCAGGGAGGCTAGGAAATCAGGATTAAGCAGTTACTATGAAGTTATGAATCTTTTGTTTTGCCATTTCATATAATCTTTGACAGAAAAGTTGAAGCTTGAAAACATGTGCTATTATAACATTGTAGGCCAGGGTCAAACTTCCAACTAATTTTCATTCTTCATATTCACACAAATTAATTGTGTTTGCCATAGTAATTTTTGTGGTTTTTTTAAATTGACTCTGTATCAAGGCTCTGGCCAGGGGTCTAGTCTCTCCCTGCTGTGAAGGGCATGCTTGTACTTGTTGTCTTCATCTTATTAAACTCCATCAGCATCCTAGTTATTGCTTTTGGGAACACAGTCTGAGCAATATTTTTAAGAAGAGGTCAACAATATATTGTATACCTACCACATTAACTCATTTTAACAATCTGTAGTTGTTGCAGTTTAACCCCAGCTGGCAACTAAGCCCCACACAGCCACTCGCTCACTCCCCCTCAGTGGGATGGGGGAGAGAATCAGAAGAGTAAAGTGAGAAAACTCCTTGATTCAGATAAGGACAGTTTAATAGGTAAAGCAAAAGCTGCACATGCAAGCAAAGCAAAATAGTGTCAATTCATGCACTGCTTCCCATCAGCAGGCAGCTGTTCATCCACCTCCAGGAAAGTAGGGCTCCATCATGTGTAATGGTTATGTGGGAAGACAAACACCATCACTCCAAACATCCCCCCTTTCCATCTCCTTCCCCCAGCTTTATATGCTGAGCACGGCATCATATAGTGTGGAATATGTATGGTGTGGTCAGTTGGGGTCAGCTGTCCCAGCTGTGTCCCCTTCCAAGTACTTGTGCACCCCCAGCCTGCTCGCTGGTGGGGTGGGGTGAGAAGCAGAAAAGCCCTGGATGACGTGTAAGCACTGCTCAGCAGTAATGAAAAAACCCCTGTGTCACCAACACCGTTTCCAGAACAAATAAAAAACATAGCCCCATACTAGCTACTATGAAGAAAATTAACCCTATCCCAGTCAAACACTGGTAGTTTACTAGAATCCACCAATATCACCTAACCTTACACTGAAAGAAATGCTGTGCAACTCTACCAACAGATGCAGATAACTGTGGTTGTTGTCAGAGGAAAAAATTGGTAAGTATGATGCGTGGTTAGGTGTTTCTCCTGATGTCTGTAACAGCTTCCAAATCAGAGCCCTGATGAGGAAGACATTGCATCCCTCTTGCTCTGTGTTAAATAGCATCCCATACAAAAATGTTCATTTGTAACTGCAGTGTTTCTCTGCACTAATCTTTATTTTTTGTTGTCAGGTGGAAGTTTATTGTGTTATTATTACTGGGTGTATTAAAAAACTTGAGAACTGTCTTGGAAAAGGGGTGGCAGATACTCCGTGCTGCTTCCTATGTCCTGTTTTGGAATGGGAGTGGAGCTTAGCAAGTCCATTCTTTCCAGCATATTAGCTTGGTCATTAGAGTTTATTTTTTCACTGTCTTTATTAGTTCATACTTAATTAGTAAGAACAATATGAAAAATTGTCATAAGAGTGAAGATGTCTTTGCCAGGCAAAGAAACAAAAAGCAATACAGGGAAAGTCTGATAGTCTTTGCAGCATTGCTCGGTCATAGCAACCTAACAACCTCCCACTCCTGCCCTGTTTGGAAGACCCAATAACCTTGCCCATCTTCCTGCCTCCTATTCCTCCCTCCCAGCTCCCAAGCAGTCTTTCTGTCTCATATTCTTTGGAAAAATTGCGGAATCTACAGTTTCTGGTGATAGCAGAAATTACTTTCAGGTAATCACAAAGTAGATGTGAGCATCCTATACTCAATTTCTCTGAACTTCAATATATTTGCCTTATAAAACTGCCTGTGAAAGGTGAATATGGCTGTGCTTACCAGTGTAACCAGTGAGTTCAGAAATGACTTTATAATATTTATTTATTACTTATAATAATAGGACACAGGCAGGAGTAAAAATCCACCTATGTAACTAATTGTCAAATTTACGTTTTAAATACTTGAAAATGGCTGCCAGGATTTTGGAGGCAGTGAATTATGTAACTGTTCTGTATAAAGAAGAGGATCACTGTCTCTGCATTTTCTCCTTGGCTCCACAATATGACAATGTCAGAGTGACAGCAGCCAGCAGTTCCTGGCCTCCGTATTCTAATTCTATTGGATATCAATTGACAACACCACAAAATGCTGACATTCTTTTCACTGACATTTCAGTATGTAAAACTTTACCTTGGTATGGACTGCAAAGTTAAGAAAAAATGCTGGTGCAGCCAAAATACTGCTGTATACTGCTGTTGTGGCAAAAAGGGACCTATCATTTTGTATTATACTGAATATTCTGAGTATTGAACAGAAGCACCTCATAGTAACAAAAAAGGCATTTGCTTTATGAACATATTTCAAATCATATTTAAAAGAACAGCATTGATTTTTCTGTACTGTATGTTCTTAAAGATTGCTGTACTGTGTATAATGTTCTTCAGCTGTATCATGCTTTTCTAGAAAAAGCCTTCAATGAACTAGGGAGTCTTTCCCTTTTCAGTGAACTCTTCACTTCCTAGGCACCACTTATAGCAGAGTTACTCCAGGAGCAGACTCCAGAACAAATCCCAATTGTATGAACCCTGGGACACCCAGATATGACAGTTCTCACCATTTTCCCTGACTCTCAAACAGCATGTCTGATGCATCACTGTATGTTCCTGCGCTGAGGACAGAACTAGCATGTAGCTTTCTGATAATGGACCTCAGTGAGAAAGAAAAGCAATCAAAGCCAAACAGGTCAAATTAGCAGTCCTGGTAAAATTGTCTAGCAAAGTGAAATAGAAATGAGAAGCTCTGGGCTGCACAGGACAGCGCAGAGGACAGATGAGACAAGCAGCCTTGACTTTTAAATAATGTTTTACCACTTGTCTCACTGTGTGGCCTTGCACACATTACTCAAACATTCATTTCTTCCATCTGTAGCACAGGGAATCTAATGCTTATTTACCTGCCTAATAGGTATCTTGTGAGAATTAAGGAATCGATGTTCAGTAACACATTTAACTAATGTAACCAAATTAAGCTAATTAAATGTTTAAGCATTGTTGTTAAGTGGCTGATCCAAAGGAAGATAAAAGTCATACTTGAAGGCAAGCTGGAACCATAAAATTTGAAGCAAGTATTCCGTTCCTGTTTCAGTTCTTTATGGTCTGTGATCATGACATCTGTATTTGAACAGGACAAGTAGATTTCAAAGGATTTCTGTGATGTTGTAAGTTCCCCAGATCTCAAGTTCAGGTTAAGTACCCTGAAGATCAGAGAGCCTTGCTGGTTTACTTTGTGCTGGTGAATCAGCTTACCAGACATCTGACCATATCAACAGCTATGATTTTTTTTTTTTGTATAGGGGACCATTATTCTGTCTACAGAAAAGTATAGGTTGATTAGACTGCCACTTGTGACTGGAAAGTCAAAATACTCCAAAAGACTAGCCAGAGTCAAAAACTCTAGCTAGTCTTTCCCCTTGAGACTGCAAAAATCTAGTCAAGATGTGTTGTAAGTTGCTCTGTTCCTTTATGCAAGGAAACACAATTGCTGACTGTTTTGCAGCAATTAGTACTTGGTCCCTTCCAAAACAATGGTTGAGTACCTGGGGAAAATGTTCCCCTCAAAAGTATTTTAAGAACCCCAAAGGAGATTTAAGCATTACTCTGGCAGAAGACAGCAGTCAGAAACTGGAAAATCATCCCTGCAAACCTTATTTGAATTTAGTGATTCAGATTTTGAACATTGCGGATTTCCAGGACCTCTTTTCAGGCCATCACACTTAATGTGGTAATCTGCTGCAGGAGCTTTTCCTGTCTAAAACTAGGTGTCCTTAAATGCTGAAGTAATGGTATTATCTAGAGCAGACATATTTTGATGTGACTGACCTTTCAAATGTATGCTTTTTTATTAGCAGATAAGGTACCTAAGAATTGCCAAAAGGGATTGGATAAAAGGTGCATCAAACATTTATCCTATGTCTAAAAAATAGCAGCAGCAGACACTTTAGAAAAAAAAAAACAGGTCATATAAGAAATTATAGGTCCCCTCTCATCTTCTTCCAGCTTCTTCCCCACAGTAATTTATTGACTTTCTGTGCTAGAGATTGTGTTTGGACAGTTACATTTAGTAGCCACCAGGAAATCTATCTTCTAGTTCCTTTTTAAACCTATTTATACATTCAGTCTTGTGTGGGAATACTTCTATAATCTTCATCTTTATGTGTCCCATAAAAGAATATTTCATTTTATTTGTTTTAAACTTGCATCTCCCTCTTTCTTTTGAGAAGCCATGAATAATCTCACTGCCATTCATCATTTTATAGGTCTCTATTTCACATGCACATGCAACCCACCCCACACATCTGAACACACATGTGGCCCTTCATGGTTGTGTTTCTGTATCTTTTGTGAGAAAAGCAACCAGAACTCAAGTGCATTATTCAAGAAACGGGATTTAGACAATGACCAAGAAGGTGTTTTCTATCTACTTTCCAGCTCCTTTTCAATTAAGTGCAAATATTCTACCTGCATTTCAGACTGACACTGACCATTAACCTGATGTCCACAGGGAGCTATTCAAGTGATTCCATATCATATATTTGTTTTCAAAAGCAAATGTAACCAATACATACAGTTTACTATGATTTATGGCTACTGGAAAGATGTTATTTACATTTCTGTTATTCCCAAGCAGTCCTAAAATAAAGCATACTCATAGAGCTGCCTGATTGCAAATTAAAAAAATTAAAAGAATGTCAAATGTCATTCCAGTGTGTATTTTATTGCCATGGTAACACAAAGGTAACTAAGTAGGTTAAGCTACAAATGACGTACTCAGCTATTTAAAGATCTCAATGAAATAAAGTCACTTAATCAAGCTTATCATTGCTTGTGCTATGTAATCAAGACAACCTTATTAAAGCCAAAGTCAAAATGCTGGATGTTTCTGTGTTGTCTCTGTTCAAACAGCATTCTGTATGCTCTAGTATATCAAACATGGCCAATCAATGAACATTACTTGTTGTTAGAGGCTATGTTTTGCAACGATGTTAAATAGAAGTATGTTTTCTTTTGCACATACTCCATATTGTGAGTTTTCCTGCATCCTTTATAATTAAAGCTTAATCCTTTCAAATATATCCTTTCATATGCTATATGGTCTCCAATTGCACGCATCTCAAGCAACAACAAAAACAGATGCGCTGAAAAGTACACTCCTGAGTTTTCTACCTCTAACTCAAAATTATATGCATGGAATACAATTTTAAGCTGTGGCTGTTGCCAAGCAAAATCACATTATAATCAAAAGCACACAGAACAAGGGTAAAAAATAAAAATAGAAAAACCTTCTTAGCTGAATTCCGATGCTGTACCAGGACAATAGAAAAATATTTATTTGGAAAAATCAGTAAAAATATTTGCTACAATTCATTCTCCCAGTAAAGCAGTAGCAGTTTACATTAGTTAGTCACATTAACATCAGTAGTAATTTACATATATATAGTACCTTCCATCATGAAGTACCCTGTAGCGTTGTTCTACAAATTGTAATACCAATTACTGCTTACTTGCCATTAGCAAGTGTCCAGAGTTTTGTGTTTCCATGAACTCAAATGCTGTATTTATTTTTGATCCATACCTAAAACTTTACCAGAAATTGAAAAAACGACCCACCTGTTTTTCCAAGTCAAAATACAAGACTTGTTAGAGGCCTAGCCAAGCCATAGTGCAATGTTCAGGAAGAAGTCTGCAAAAACCCAGAGAGGAAATGTCCACTTGAATTTAACTCTGAGTATATTAATGGAAACATTTTGTTCCTGTATGACAATCTCATAGGCTTGATGCTTACTTTACCCCTTATTAGCATGAACAGTCTACACCAGTGTTATGATAGCTAATTAGTGTAATAATTTCTAAATAACAAAGTGGCTACTCAAGTACTATTACTTACCCTGTCTTTACAAAGCATGTCACAGGAACAGAAGTGACTACTGTGTATGGTTAGGGACTCCCTTTCCATCCTCTCCTAATGGC
>VYZV01001191.1:3285-30903 GCA_013401275.1 Pandion haliaetus | reverse complement strand
GGGGGTGTTGGTGTAAGGGCTATCTTTGCACTGTGGTTTGGCTCTGACAAAGGGTGCAAGAACTGGAAGTCGCCGATGACTCATTTCTAAACTGTATCCAAAGGGGGCGTCAGAGATGCTTAGACTTTTAATTTCTTCTGAAATCGGAGATAAGGGAATCAGTTTCCTCATTTCTAGCACAATTGATGAGGTGGTTAGCTCCACCCCAACCCCAGTTTATCTTGGGGTTGTGCCCAATTATGAGCACAACTCTGAAGCAGATGTAGCAACAAACTTCTTGGCCATTGATAGCTCCTGCTTTTCCTTAAATGCCTTGAGGAGACACAACCTGTTTCAGGTGAGACACTATTTGTGTGTATGTATATTTCATACACGTGTATATATAAATATATGTGCACATATATATTATATATGCATGTATCTATCTGTGTATCTATATGTATGTATAGGTTAATTTTTTTTTCTTAGCTACCTAAGAAAGGAGGGTGTAGGACTGTGAAATACAGTGACCTCAAAAGGTCAAAGCAGGGAAAGACTGTGCTTCAGTGCCTCTGCTCTGGACAAACTTTGGCTCTTAGTTTTCCTGGTATTGATGAAAAATCAACCAAAATCAATACTGATGTGATAAGGACCCCAAGTGAGTATGTATTTACCTAAATCGATTAGGCACAGGTAACAGAGAGTTGAAAATATTTTGGTGATAGCAATGCCAATTTATATAAGAATTCATATATATGCAAGGATGTATAAGCATATACACCCTGGCACAGAGTACCATTTCAAAGAAAAAATACTTTACCGGGTGCTGCTTTCAATTTTTAAAAGTCAGCATATTTTACTCCATGGTAAGTTGCCATATATAATTTAAATCTGCTTCTTTTTTTCCCTAGCACATCTTTTCTACAGAAACCATATAATGTGAGGGACTGGCCAGCTTCTCCAGCACTAGAGATTAGTTTACAGTGTTATCTCAGCTGTTCCTCAGTTCAGAGGTGTTACAGTATTTACATAGAAGCCTGCTGCTTGATAGCTGCATTGAATTCCTCCCCAGTCAGACCCTCCCTGTCACATCCTACATTCCCTTTGGCTAGAGAGAGAGACAGACTCTGCTGAAACTGAGACAGAACCAGCTCTCTACACAAAACAGTCTGTATTTTCTTGTTTACTTTATAACTAAATACGGCTTTCTCTACTCTTTCCTCAAGTCATAAATTTCTAATCCAGCAGGACTCGCGTCTAGGAGCCTGATGCACTTGAGAGCTCATTAACCTGCCCCCCCACCATATAGTGCCACATGCACATGGGCAAAACTGGATGTGTTATTCAACCAACAAGACACTGTTGTGACTGCAGCCAAAATCAGAACATGAGTTCTTACCACTCCATGGTAAAAATGTGAATATAAAAATCATACTGTGATCTTATGATGCCCAGAAATCTTCACAACTGCTATTCAGCTTTTGAATGAAAAAAACCCAACAAACATTTAGCTTAAAAATAAAGGCTTGACTCTTCAAAAACTTTAAAGCATAGACCACTTATTACCGCAGACTTCAGATCATTTACAGTAGTTAACATTGCATTCAAAAATTGAAAATGTGTAGGATCAGGCCCTCTTTTTTTTCAGCCTTTCAGATTATTCTTTTATTATCTGTACATGTTCCAATAAAAACAATATACTTTTTATAATACAGCAAAACATTGCACGTACAGTATACCCTGACCTAGCAGGTCTTACAGCAGACGACTTCTCTTCTGACACAAAATCTACTATTTCTAAATCCAATGGATGATGACATATAAAATCTGTCCTAGCACAGAGCCAAATGTTACCTCCCTTAAGCCTCAGGCCAGTGTAATCTTTGGAAAAAATTTTACTTTTTCAAGAATAAAAAGCAAATGCCAATCTGACAGGTTTTCTTTTGTCCCGTGACAGCTGTTTGGAGTTATATGGGCTTTAGAAATGTAAGAAGCATTGCAGCAGAGTCTTATTGATGGGCAGGAGCCCTGATGAAATGAGAATGCCAAACATACAATATATGATGAATATCACTATCATGAATGAGCCACTGTCATGAAGGAGTCATACGTGGTTAACTATGTCTGCATAGTTATGAATCTGTCTCTGTGCGTATGCAGACATACAAAGAGAAGCCAGAAAAGACAATTCTGCAGTCACCACCAGCCTGAAGTTGTTCCCTATGAAAAGCTCTATCATGCTTTTCCAATTAGATTTTGAACCTCCCAAATGAGAAATCTTTCTCCTGTTCTGCTAGAGGAGAGTCTCCCAGTTTAACAATCACACTGTCAGGAAAAGTTCTCCAGAAAATTCATCGGGTATTTCCCTTTCTAAGTTATGTCTCATTCACCCTAGTAATAGCCCATGTTTCATACTTAATACATTCCCTGTCTTCTCAGCATTTAAACCCTTCGCATAGTTGCAGGCTGTTATCATCTCTCTGTGTCTTTCTCCCACTCACTCATGTGCTGTTGCACATCTATAATTAACCTAAAACATCTTAAGTGTGCGCTGAAATGGCAGAATCATGAGGTGGGCACTGGGAGTTCGAGATGCAGCTAAAACATCTTGTTATGAAGCTGAGAGAATTAGGCATGGGCAACATAAGTGGAGGTGAGTGGCAGTGAAAGGAATTTGTGCTTCTGAGTCTCTGGCTCCAGAATCATTATTTGCCACATGTCACTTACAAAGGAAGGCCAGCACTCTCACTTCCATTACACCCCCTTTGCAGAGGAAAGAGGGCTCAGAGGGTGCCGGGAGATCCTAAAAGCACTGCGCCTGCACAGGAGGAATGTCTTGCTTCCAGAAGTGCTGTGCATCTCTAGCAAGCCAGAGCATGGCAGGCATGACAGGGTAGGACTCCAGCATTTCATACCATGAAGGCTGCAGTCTGCTCTGAAATAAAACGCAGCCCAGGGAAACAGCCAGGCTCCTCAGGCTGTCTTATGCACTGAGGGACATGGAGTAGTTCGAGAGGACAGAAATATGTCCTGAACACTTCAGCTGTTGCCAGCATGCATCTTGGCTTCCAGTCCTGTGCTGCGTCTCTGAGAGATGTCCTATGTTAGAAAGCTGATGGGCAGTATTTCTAACAGTATTTCTAAGTCTCATTTTTACTGTTGGGTTTTTTTTCCAGGTAGAAAACACATCTGACCTAAACACCAGAAAAGATGGAACATGAAAAACACCTTTGTGTATGTTTGTTCAGTATCACACAGTCATCATTTGATACTTGATGAGTCTCTGGCTGCTAGTACAGTATCAATAAATAAGAACTCCAAAGGCAATGGGTAATTGCCAGATGTACCAAAGACAGTTTGACAATATCTAATATTAGGAATATTTCCAAAACCCACCAATGCTTAAGGCCAAATTCTGCCCAGCTAACAAATCTGTGATTATTTTTATTTAAATTATATTTCCTTCTTAATATGTGACTGTAAAAAGCAGGTTTGCAGAATGGTCACCCAGGAAGTGTAATGAAATGACATGGGACCTTAGCAGATATTTCATGAGTATATAAATTATGCAGATTAATACCTAGACACTTAAAGATGACAAAGGAGAACAGTGAAAGACAGAGAAAGAACGCAAGACAGACTCGGAAATTTGCAGCCAAAGGCACTTCCTCACCCGGATTTATGTCTCGCTCCACCTTCAGTCTCCTCCAAGTTCACTGCAGTCTTGTTTCTTTGCCATAGATTCTGCACCTGTCATGTTCTATAGAAAGTGATCAGGACTTCATAGCCTGTCTATGTATTGCTTTTCAAATTTAGCATCACAACTGCTCCCACACCAGTGCCACGAGCAGATGCAAATCTACCACCAGCAGTGGTGTTTCTAGCACACTGCTGTAACTTTTCAGTTTAGTCTAGTTCTCTAGTGCAAGTCCTTCTGTGAGGTCTCTGAGTCACAACCACCTGTGGTAATTCATGTCAAAGCCAGTGTCTAAGAACTACTTGGAATGTTTCATATTAGGAATTGATCTTTTCCCTTCTTCACTGCTTCTAATGTCCCCCTCTTCATCAAGTTCCCTTACTTTTATTTATGTTTTTATCACTTTCCCACTATACTCTATTTCACCACCTTCCTTCTCTTGTAATTCCCATCTTTGTTTTCCTCACTACATCTCTTTAAGTTCTCCACCTCTGTGTTCTCCAGTATGCATAGATTGTTGTGTGCAGCCACTTACATGCAAAATGAGTAGACACCGGCACTGTGAAGATAAAAGTGGATTCAAATTGCCAAGGAGAAATTTTTCAGAGAAACAAGAAACATACCCATTTTCTTCCCCAGCTAGCATACGGTTCTAAGAAGATGGAATCTAATACGTATATCTTGTCTTTACTGGCATATCACACAAGCCGGTTTTCTTATTTATAACCCATCACATTGCTTTGGTCTTACCGATCTGCATGAGCAGATTTGAAGGCCACTGCAATGAGTAGGGTTCAATAATCTGAAACAAACGGAACCTGAATCTACCAGCTGCTGCAAAGCACTGTGTGAGTTCCAGTTTGTTTCTCAGCTGCCTTTTATTTTTCAGAGTCAGAGACAGATGTCTCATAATCACAAGAAAAGCAACAATGAAGCAGTCTATACTAATTGCATTCTAGCTAAGGAATTAACTTTTAATAAAGGAAACCATCAAATACTGGCTTTTCTGTTAACCTCTCTACATGCATTATCTTGTACTGCATGTTAAAGCGGGAGAATCTACATTTCTGTATAGACCAAGGCGAGATGGAAGTATTGCTTTACAGATGAGAAGCTAAGGTTCAGCAGGATGAAGTAAGTCACTTGACTGAAGTCACATTGGAAGTTAGCAGTTTATAAGTATTGAATCCTACTTCTGAAGACCAATTCCAGCTGTTGAATAAGTAGCGCGCCATTGTTCTCAAATATGGGTACGTAAGGCTCTCAGTCATGTAAACTGTACACAGAAACAGTTTGCCTTGCTGTAGTTGACAGATATATCCTTCCCAAGAAATACCATTTTACAATATAGATGGATTCTACTGCTGCTATTAGGAACACAAAGATACTTGATAAGTCTCATAAAAATGTGATGATTCCAACCTACAAATTTGCAAAGTCGTAAGACCATTTAGACAAAAGCATCTCTGTTATTAACAAATGATGTAGCTGGATCATGATATATGGAGAAAACATTTGTCATGTTTTAACCCCAGTCAGCAAACGAGCACCATGCATCCACTCACTCACTCACTTCCCCTGCCACCAAGTGGGATGGGGGAGAAAATTGGGAAAAAAAGTAAAACTCGTGAGTTGAGTTAAGAATGGTTTAATAGAACAGAAAAGAAGAAACTAATAATGATAATTATAACACTAATAAAATGATAACAGTAATAATAAAAGGATTGGAATATGCAATTGCTCACCACCCACCAATCAATGCCCAGTTAGTCCCCAAGTGGCGATCCCCCCACCCCCACTCCCCCCAGTTCATATACTAGATCCTAAACGTCACATGGTATGGAATACCCTGTTGGCCACTTTGGGTCAGCTGTCCTGGCTGTGTCCCCTCCCAACTTCTTGTGCCCCTCCAGCCTTCTTGCTGGCTGGGCATCAGAAGCCAAAAAATCCCTTAGTATAAACACTACTTCACAGCAGCTGAAAACATCAGTGTGTTATCAACATTCTTCTCATACCTAACTCAAAAACATAGCACTGTACCAGCTACTAGGAAGACAATTAATTCTATCCCAGCTGAAATCAGGACAACATTGCAGTAAGTTAATTCAAGAGTAGAACTGGAAGATGCTGAGACTGGCTCAGAACTTTCTGGCAAAATTATTTCTCTTGCTAAAAACCAGAAATTCCTCAAAATGCATTTTACCCCAGAAGTTTTGTACTCCATTTTTCAAAGAATGCTCTCAAGTCAGCTCATTTCATTTTCTTGTAGGTTAAAAAAAATCCACAAACCTACAGATTTATTTTGTAGAAAAGCACTATCTGAATAATGACCAAAATATTTTCATTGAGAGAAATGAATTTTTTTTCCAAATTTTGTTTCTGAGTATTTTCAGGATTTCTGCCTCTTAGCCAAATTCAGTGGAAAAATATTTTTGTCTCACCTTTTTCAAAAGATGGAAAAATTAGCTCAAACATAGCAGTTTATTAATCAAAGATAAAACTTTGATAATGAAATTAAAGTTTCTCTGGATTCTTGCTGACCATTGGAATCCCATGAAAATTAAGCAATTAGCAATTAAGCAATTAGCTAGAAGATTGCAGAAGCTTCCACAAAGCTACCTTATAAAGAGAGTTTATGTAATATAAAAAACATAACACAAGTGTAAGTTCATATATATTCTGACTACATATCACATTGCAAATGCACATATTATCCACTTTTTGCCATTCATTTCTTCTTATGTCCAGTTGGAATTGACCAGAGAGAGATAAAGCATCATTCAAAAATCTAGACTTTACAATTAAGACAATAGGTATGTAATATGGGTTCAATCTTCTGGATTTTCAGCCAGCCACTGGACCATAAATTTTACCTTCATAGTGAATTCATAATATGAGTACATTTTTTTGTGCAGGTATGGCCTAGGTACGTTTTTCTCTAGCTTTTATGAATAGTTAATTGCACAGTGTGTTTTATAAAGAATATCCAAATATTTACAAAATCATTATCCTGCAATGAGTTCTCTTCAGTAATGTAGTCTTCATTTCAATCCAGCATTCCCATTATATGCTCAGTACAATTCAAAAGAATCCATACCAGACTGACTTTCTTCATTTTAACAATAAAATGTGTAACACAATAACAGTACTGACAGATTTTTTCAGATCTCAGAGAGCATTTATTAAACTACTCCTACATACAGGGTAAAAAGAAATACCACAGTGGAGAAACAGAGTTCAACTGAAATGAAAATAGCAAAACCACATTTTGAGCCGTTCTAGAATGCTTAGTGATGGAAGCAATTTCAGGGCACTAAAAGGGGATTACTTCTACAGCTTAATAGTTTCTAAATAGTATTCTAGAATGACAGTGGGAAATGTTTTCTACCAGTACTTATATTGTCACTTACTTATCCAAAGTCGTACCTACAGAAAAAATAAATCAGGGTCTAACCCCTTTTTCTTGTGAAAAGGCTCTGTTTTAGACAAGACTAAGCATTTACCAAGGCTTTAGTAAGAAGGTCATACTGTCTCTTCTGTATATGTTCTGTAAGTAATCACTGCATTTCAGACTTCACTTAACATGCTTCATTAATATCACAGAAAAATGTCATAGGGGCATTTCTGAGTTACCAGTAGAACAGAATGCTTGATTTTCAGTGTATTGGAATACTTTATTCTAGTTACTGTCATCCTTAACATAGGAAGACCTGTTATTGGCCCAGCCAACTCAGTAATTATTGATGCTTGATACAAAGATTTAAATTTAAAATAGCATTTTGTATAAAGCTGTTCGACATGTCCTGCAGATAAATAGAGTTGTGGACAGCAGCAACGTACTTCTCCATTTAAAACATCTCTAAGGCATAGCTAAAATTTCTGTTTATTGTCATTCTTCCCATAAAGAATGGCCAGAGAGAAACTGACCTGAACTTGGGAGCAATGATCCATTGCAGGTGGGGGTTTGAACCGTTACAAAAACCTGGAAAATTTCTGAAAAAGAGGTTTAAAATTGAAAGGTTAAATGCATATTTAAGGAACAGGTAATCTACCTAAAATCTCAATGATTCAAGATCAAAGGAAGTACCAGATGGCATCAGGAAAATCTCATTGGCAAAAGTTCATCATTTAAGTCAGCTGGGGAAAATGTTGCTGAAAATACACTTTTAATCTGTTGCCTTAAGCATAGTACATGTTCAGAAAAAAAAAAAAAAAGGTCAATTTGATAGTTCATAAAGCAATTATTTTCCCATAAAATATCTTCTAAAATAATACACAAAACACAACCAAAAGCAGTCACGGCAAAGAAAATCTAGATGTTTTGCTACTTTGCAAAACAGTATCAAAACTACCAGGCCATGTGATTGCCCTCAGACCAATGACTCTCATGATAAGCAATTGTTTCCCAGTGCAAAATGTCTTGGATAGACCAAGGTATTGGACAGACATTTGGCAAAGCTTGGCATGCAGAAAAAAAACGAATACAGTGTATTGCCCTTCAAAATTAGAAAGAATGGGCCTAAGACAAGGAACTCAGTAAAAATCAGTGAAAGAGAAAAGTTAATTGCTGAGTGAGGTTGCCAAGTTTCGAATCAGCCATGCTCTAGAGAGAATAGGAGCACACAGATGGGCTGGCATTGACAGCACCCTCCAATAGGGATGGTGAGGACTGAGATTTCTAAGGGTTTGGACTATATTCAGGCTGACCAACAGTGTAAAGGGAAAAAAAAAAACCATGTTTGCTTAACTTTGTTTAACCACATGACATTTGGAGACTGTATCTGCCACAGCCCTGAGGGCTGTCCATCCCTGACTGCTCCTGCCCAGTCACCCCCCCAACCCAGCCCACAGCCCAGGATCCCATGGCAGCCCCATGGGGTTCCCCCCACCCTGCCTGGCCCAGGACCCCATGTCAGATCCCCAGGCCCATCAGCCCTTCCCCCAGTGACGCTGAAGAACAGCTGTTCTCCAGCTCTCCGTGGGCAGAGGTTGGCCTGCCCCCATCCCCACGGCCTGCCCAGCCATCTTGGGGCCACGTTTGAGCCTGTTTCCCCTCACCAGCCCTGTTCCTGATCCCCACCTGAACCTTGACGTCTCAGCCCAGCCTTGTCACTATGGTCCTGCTGGCTACCGGTGGGTCTGAACCCTGTCCTGCAGACTGACCTCCTGAATTGACCTCAGACCTGCCTCATCACCATGGTGTTGCCTTATGATCTAGACCGTTGCGTGGACCTGGCCACCGTCTCCAGGTCTGCCCTGCTTGCCTCACACGGGCACTGTGGGACTGGGACCTGACTGATGGGACCCCTGCCGTGCTCTACCCCACATGATCTGCCATCGGCTGTAGAGAGGCCACACCAAAAGCCTTCCTGCAGCTCTTGCTGGCTGCACCACCCGTTCATTGTTGCTCTTTGCTAGCCATGTCACTGCTCAGCTTTTTTTAGCCGATACATTACTTGCCTCTGCTCCACTCACCACCATTCAGAGGCTTTACACAGACATTGGGTTAAAAAAATAAAAGCAGATACCCAGGACACCTTCAGCCAAGTAGACCTAGTAGATTGCAGAGTCATGTTTCATCTCTTGTTTTCTCTCCCTTTGCTCTTTCATATCTAGCAGCCAACAAGAAACAGAATGAGGCAGAATTTTATCTGTTAAGCTTCACAGGCATTATAGTGCATAGGATGCTAACCTAAGAGCTGAAGGGAGCATTTAACTTGTATTTCACATCCCAGAAGAGTATTCTGACCTCTAATCTGTAATAAAGAAAAGGGAGAAGAAATAGCCTCTTCTCTACCTTCACCTCCTTTTTCATGCTCAGGTGGCACATAAAAAGGAACCCGACAAAAGAAACAATGAAGAATGAGTCCCATTTAGCTTCTCAGGAAGAAAAGATGCTGACAATTTCTACAAGGATTTCAGGTTCTGGCTCCCATGTGAACAGAGTATCTGCCTGCTAGCTTCTTCAGTTCAAGCACACTAACTCCAGAAAGGATGGAGGTTTCAGATACAGCCCAGGATTTAGTGCTTCAACTATATTAAGCTCTAAATGTCTTATCATTACTTTAGCTTTTTCTGTCATGTTCCAGTGCCTAAATCATCTCACATATTTTAGGTGGAACCTACTCATCTATGCCACTTCTCTAGATTCCTGACTGAGTGACAGGCAACTAAGAATTAGGTACTGCAGCACCTCCAGCCTTCCTTACATTTAGCACGCAACACATATTTTTTGAAAGCAGCAATTAAAATCCATGGTGCTTTCAAAAAATACACCACTTTAAAGGTAAAGGCCTCTAATACAGAATCTCGTGAAATGTAAATTGTGTCAAAGCTTTTGGAAACTGAAAAGAAATACTTTATCTTCTGTAAGACTCCTTTGCACTGTTTCCTTTTTCTATCATTGATGGTCAAGCTGGTTCCCTGTGAAGACCCTATGATGACTCAAGTATAAAATTATCTGAATGGCTGCTGTAAGAATTAAACTGTTGCACCTAGAATACTGCAGTATAAGTACCCAAGTGCAAGAAGAATGGGAATTAACTACAGCAAGTTCAGAAAGATTAGTATAAGTTTGAGAAAAAAAAACCTTAGAAGAAAGCTTAAGGAGTTGATACAAACCACACCAAAATTCTAAAATTAGTGAATTTTAAACTCCCAAAATTCCTGTGAGGTTTTTATGCATAAGGCAATGAGGTACAGATTAATTGACTTAATGATAAACAGGAAATTGTTGATCAATCTGAAAAAGAAAAATTAATCTTAGAAGTACCACTCCAGTGTTTTAAGCATCAGCCCAGAAGTCCTCAAATTTTCCACATATCACCCCCTTCCTAGTAGTGTTTTGGGGCATGCAGTTTTACAGATGACTATAACAAGATCAAATAGTTGTCGTGATGAAGAAATTGCTTTGCTCAGCCAGATTCTCCAAGCTGATCTGCTTGAAAGCCATAGAAAGTACTGCTGGTGTCAGCAAAGTTATATCCAGCTGAAGCCACAGAGGAATGAGATTCTGAGTTCAGTTATTAACAACAAGAAAATGAAATACTGAAGGGCTTACCTTTAGGAAAAATATCTCTGCAGTATTCAAATGAAAAGAAAAAAGACAATCTTGGAATTCAAATGAGCACAGACACACAAGTGGGTTGAAAATCACGACAACTTTACATAAATTTTTGCTTTGCCTCCTGCTTCTGTAACTGTTAGAAAATGCAGTTGGATATAAAAATGTCACTGCTGCCAAAACAACTAACATGATGTCAGGAGCAGACTAATTACTTAGCCTGGGAAAAAGTCATGTAGGATAGGTAAACTCTAAAATGAAAACTAAAGAAAAGATCCGGGTTCTACATAGTACTGCAGAAATCTGAGTCAGGGAAAAGAATGTTACAAAAGGTAAATGTTGGTTAGATACATCTGCAAGTAAAATTTCAATAAAGCTAAACACGAGGTTATTGCTTTTGAATATTCATGAGCGGCCTTTTATTTATAATACATATTAATTTAAATGATCATATATAGCATATTTATACATCAGGCTCCATCAATTCTTATTTATTTGTCATGCATCATTACTCTTCCAGGTGATGAAAGAAAATAAATTTTAAAGTATTACAAAAACACAGCTTGTTTGGTAATGACCTCTAGATTAATTGTGGGAGATTCTAGTTATTTTTTCTGGTCCTATCACTAAAGAACAGAACAAAATTGGTAAAGCAATAAGAGCATCAGTGCTACTCATCCTAACGTACCTGGCATTTTTTAGAATGAAGCCCTTTCATAACCAAGGGGAGATAATTTCTTGCTGTAGAATTACACAGTAATAATGTAGACATAAATAGTTTCTAATACTAGCACAGAACTATGTAAAAAGTTCTGTTAGAATGAAATTAAAAGAAATTTTGTTACACCATTAGCAATGAAGTGTGGACTGGTTTAGAACATAACAGGAATTCTTTCTCACCTACTCACAAAATCATATATGGCCTTGTGTAAAAGGGTGACCCGTTTGTAAATGTATTTCATTGTTTACTTTAAAAGGATGGGCAAAAAATACACAAGAAAGGTAAGAAAATGGAGAAGAGGAAGATGAATGTGAGGTATTATTGTTTCAACTAACTCTACTGCTGTGCTAGGTATTCTGGAGCTGTTACAAAATCTGCTTCCTTTATCAGATGGGGAAAAAAATAACAACAAACTAAGAACACTTCTAGAACTTAGGTGTTCTTCGGGAGAAGTGTGTTTGGGGGTACCGATGCTTGTCTTGGGAATATCTAGAACAGTGGTTTCCAAGTGGGGTGTGTGGACCCCAGGGGGTGTACAAGACAATCCACTGGGTTGCAGGAGGAAAAATTCTACAAGTTATGTCAGGCATAAAAGCAACTTTATAAATATTAAAGGTAATTCAACAAAGTAAAGTAGATAAAGGGGAAGGTAAAAAACATAATGGAGGAAAATAAAATCAATTAATGAAATCCTAAATCAAAAAAGGATCAAAACCTTACAGGAAAAAATAAGAGATGCAAATTATTATGAATTAAATAAAAAGCAACAAAAATAGGAGAAAACAGAGGAAAGAGGTAAGGAGAATAAAGATGGACAATTAGATTAGGATTGAAAAAAAAGAGAGAATAGAGTCTATTCTGGCAAACATTCACATCCCTCTTGCTTGCTGGACTCCAAAACTCATTGCACTCCAAAAGGATTTGAGCAGTCACCTACTAATTTCTAATTTGAGAGAGATGGGGAGGGAAGAGCAAATTAAAGAAGTTCTCATAGAGATCACTCAGCATTCTAACTCCCAGTGCCTCTCTCACAAATCTTTCTGGGACTCAGCATCACAGCCACAGCCTTGACACAACAGGTCCTCTGTGGTACCAACCAGATATGTAATAGAAACAAAATGAAGAGCAAAAGTCTGATGCTCCAGTACTCCCAGAACATAGCTGCTAGGCTTAAGCAGTAACTTAAAGATGTTTGCGCATTTCAGGCTCCATTTTACCAGTTAATAAAATTGCTGTTGGAAGTCACACAGCAACATTGATGATTGAGAAGGTAATCTAATTTTAACATTGATTTCAGAAGGCTTATTTCTATGCAGAAGAAAAAGTTACCACAGACAGTTATTTCAAAAGTGGCATTCAACAAAAATCTGTTTTTTCAAAAGTTTGTTTCAATTCTGTTTGATTATGGTGGAGGTATAAAAGAGAGAGAAAAGAGAAAATATCCAAGTCATTCTGTTTGTGCTGAATAAGTCAAACAAAAAATATTCTTTCAATCCAGCACTTAGAAGGCTCCCTACAGGGAGTCCATCACATGAACCACATACTATTTTTAGGGTTTCAGTTTGGGTGCATTTGTTTTTCTCATTTCCCATATCCAGAACACATACCGTGGTCAATGTAAATCTCACACTTCCACATTTTGTATTCACATGCACGTTAGATGAATGTTTAATGCCTAAGTTTAGCTGTCTGCTCTGCCCTAGCAGAATTCACAGCTCCTGAGTTCAGTGTTAATACACAGGGGAAGTTAAGTGTTTTGGAGAACAGACTTGGCAACCCCCACACCCGCAGTGAATCACCTCAGTCAGCATTGTGTTTTCTCTGATCCTATCCTCTAAAATATTAAAATTCTCCTATGTATCATCACCTAATTCAGCATAAGATGATGCTTGATGATTGAGGACAAGGGTCTTTCTGAAATACCATTTTTCTCCAAAACTTAGATGCTCTTTCTTACCAGTCTAGACACCCTAAAACCACTTTCTAAAGGCTTGAGCCCTTACTATTCTCATTGAAAGAAACAAAAAATAATTCAGTTATGGCCAACTTTATTTTAAAATGGCTTTTTAATTGCAGTAGCTTATTGGTAAATAGCATATGTAATCCTCTTGTGCTCCTGCTGTGGTAGAAATACATATCCTTACCTCCAGAAGCAAGTTACAGGCAGTTCTAGGCAGGAGCTATTACAAGAAACACTTGCCATAGATTAAAACATATAGATGAAAGACTGTTTCATCTAATCATATCTTCCTCTGGATCAATTACACCTCTTTAAACTGCCTTCTAGAGTTGCTAATTTCTGAAACATTTCTGGAAACACACAGGAAATTGTAGTTACTGTCACTCTGTCAGCTGGTCACTTGAAGATACGTGGTGCCTTTTGAAGCAAGAAACTTTAGAAAACCAATCTTATTTTTCATATAAATATGCACTATGAAAATATGAGATGACAAAACCAGCAAACACAGGCTGTAAAAAGCAAAATAAAAAATATTTTCTCTAGAGACCTACTAAAATTCTTAGAAATCCAAAATACTACAAGTAAATGGTTAGACGATGCTTAGTGTTTTATAAAAATATAAAATACATCAAGCAAAGGACAAAGGAGGAGACATTTCAATCAGGGTGTTTACAGAAATTGTTTATTAATTTAATATACTTGAAAACAGTGGAGTGAACCCACACGAGCAAAGTTGTTCCACTGAAAAACCGCTCTTCACAGAAATTAACACAAAATGAGATGTTAACACACAAGATTTCTAATGTCTATTGCAAAGGAACTAAACTAAACAGTCACTGAAATGTATATATTAAAAATACACACTGTGTGAAGACATCAGATCAGAATTTCACTTTTCTTATTACTGAGCAATGTACAGAGTAGATTAAAATATTCACAAAAGTAAATTTCCAATTCAGTATCCACTCTTTGGCAAGTGTCTTAATCAGAACCAGTAGGTGCATTCCACCTCTTGAGCAGTATTTTCAACTATTTAATTAGATTTTGACACTGAGCATAAAAGCTGAGAGATGCACATAGCTACCTTCTCCAGGTACATGGTATCATTACTTCTTTTCAAAACAACAGCTACAACTTTTATTGTATATTTTAGAAGACAAACCTCTGTATCGTTAAGGTTTCTTAAACACGCTCAAAAGATGTACACAGTTAAAAACCAAGAAAAGTTTGTTTAGATCTGAAAAAAATTAACATTAACAGAGTAAACTATGAAATCCAACAGCATACAGTAGAATTCTTGACTGATGCAAGGCTGTCTCCATTGCTTAACACAAGCACTTGCCATCACACACATTCTGAGCATGCTGCCTCCCCAAACATGCGCCCTTCAGCAACACTTCGCTTAATTCATCTAGTCCTATTAAAGTAGCGAGAGGAGAACGGAATCCATAGAGGGCACACAAGGCTATGCCTATGGGCCAGCCAGGAAACACCAGCACAACGAGCCAAAATAATCCCCATACTAAGCAGTTGCAGTCTGCCATCTGAAACCCAGTGACACAGAAAAGAAGGGTTAACTTTGACTGCAAGTGTATACAGAGATACATAGATAGAACACTCTCTCTTTGGAAAATTTTATTTTTGGGGGAAAAAAAAAAAATTTTCAGCCAAGAAGAATTTGTTTCATCTATTTAACAAAAGTTTAATGTAACAAATACCAAGCCACATGTGCCTCCTGGGAAACTTCCTAAGGAAGAAAGGGAAATACCAGATTCACTTTAATGAGGAGTTTTCTAGACTGGAATGACTTGGATGTAAATTTTTAACATAGCTCTACAGAGATAAGTTGCAACGTACCTTCAACACATGAGAAAATATGGCTGTAGGTGAATACAATTAATATTTGGAATATAATATGTTTGGAATATAATACATTAAGAAAATCCTGAGGTCCAGACTATGGCTAGCCCATAAAGCTGCAGAACTTTTCAGGTTGTCAACAGGCAACCAAAGAAGGACACCTCCCATTGCTTATTCTCCAGCTTAATGAGAAACAGGTTGCACACAACTAGTACCAGGTTAATTGAGTTTACATATCTGCTAGTCCTTTTCATTATCACCTACTCCCTGTGCTGAGCTTTGAGACTATATGCTTTATTTAACAGATCCATCAAGCCTATTACCACCAAGACTATTAACAGTTATCTCCCCAATGACTGAGATGTGTTGTGAGCTGTCAGAGCATTTTATTTCTGCCTTGTTCATTCTTTCAGCAGTCTGGAAAGTTGCAGATATATTTGTGTGTATGAAAATGCTACACAATCCGAAACACAACCTGGCATTTTCTGCTAGTCTTGTGAGATGTCCAGCAGCTAAACAAACAAAGAAAAATCAAACAATGGAAAAATAAATGTACCATACCTAAACCACTGAAACATTTCTCAGTGTTTCACTTTTAATAATTCATAATTGAGATTTCATGGTAAAAATAAAAAGTGCTCAGGAAATTCTTTTAAAATTGAAAACCAAGCATTTACTATGTGCACCTTGGTTATCAAAGGAGTGCTGTTAACCAGCCATTTATACAAAGTGGTAAAGCGCTTAAACATCAAGGAGAGGCAAAAAGAAGCAAAAGTTAGTGTAGTAAAAACCAGTATTACTCAGTCTAATGAGCGATCATTGAGGATGGCACAATATTATAGAATTAAGTGGGCTGGTTTAATTCAGATGCTAATAAAATACACGAACGATATGGCAGCAGGCACTGCTTTAAAATCATGACAGAGTAAACAACGTCATGAAAAATAACAGTAACTCTGGATCTATGGGCAACCTAAACAGTTCCATTTCTTCAACCAAGTTCTGTTTACAAAACATTTAAAATATGACCAGAAAGAATGTTTTCTTGAACAATCTCACTCTACCTAGTGTTGCTCATGGACTAATTTAATACCCATCACACTACTATTTCATATTAACCTACTAACACTGCTTTTACTGTTCCTGATTAAAAAAAGAGGCTATAGTAGAGGTCAAGGAAAGGATGGCATGGATTTATTAGCTGAATTTATGCTGCTTTATGATATCATACTGAAAAGTACACAAATTGCTCAAGTATCAGTAAAAGCAGAAAAATATATGGAAAACAGCCTTACCTTTCTTCACAGCACAACTCGATGGCTTTTTACATGATCAGATTTCCTCTGCCAGGCATTCAACAAAGGAGGAAAGCAAGGTGAATACATCATTTGACAAAAGCCCTTGTCTCCTCTTTTGTCACCCGAACACGAGCAGCTGCTCTGCACCAAAACACGGACATGCCCGCAGCGACAGACGCGGCCGCAGCAAGTTCCTCAGGTCTGGGGTGGGCTGCAAGGAACAGAGGGATCACTGCAGGCAGCAAACCTCTCTCAGGAACTGAGGCACTCCTAAGCCTGGCATTCCCTGACATTCACACCCATAAACCTGCAACCTTGGGAGAAACTACCTTTGCGCTGGCTCACGTAATCCCAACAGGGTGGCTGGACTGGCTGGAGCTGCTGGGCAGGGACTGAAGTGTGTTGAAGTCACCAACATCAGCCAGAGACTGCACATCCCGGGGGGAACTGCCGGCTGCCCTGTGCTAAAGCCGAGGTGTGTCACCTGTGCCGCAGAGCTGAAGATGCAGCTTCCAGCCTTAGCCGTGGTTTTGGCACCTGCATTTGAGTTGGTACGGTAAGTATCTTCTGCTCTCAACCACAAAAAGCACGAAGCAGGGAAACTAAAGGTAAACACTAATGCATGTGCACGTCATGTTTTGATTAGTGAAAACTTTTGGAGGAGAGACCTGGCATATCCTAGAGATATTAAAAATGCATCTCCCCCATGTGTCTCGCTTCCATTACAGGGATAGAGAAATAAGGATGGTTACAAAAGTTTTGCAGCGTTTTTACAGAAAACGCCATCGTGCCCAGTAGAAAAGAGTGCATTTTGGAACAGGCATACAATAGAAGCAGCAGAGAACCAAACAGGGAGGAAAACGTGTTCTGAAATGCCTGTGGGAAGGTTTCTGTTTGTATCAGTTACACAAGTACTTCAGATGTTCCTCGAATCCTCCAATTTCCTTCATTTTGTCTTTCCCAGCTTTTGGTTAGATAACAAGAACATTCCATAATTTCCAAGGAATTTTCAGTGTGTATTTCTCTTAGCATGTTTGGCAATTTTTTAAAAGACAGCTTACAAATGCTGTTTTATAGGCAGCTTTTTATAATTCAACTACGCTTATGCTTCAGAAAATTCTGATAAAATCCACTTGGGCTATATTAAATCACATCAGAGTGAAGCGCTGTAAGATATTCTAAGTAACTTTCTTGTTACCTAGATATCTCAAAGAAAGGCTTAGCCACAAAATGATTTGAGCATTTAGTAAAACAAAACATCTTAAGGTAAATACATGGTGATCTGAATTATGTCAAAATTACATCTGAATTATGTCAACATTTTTTTCACAGTGCATATGAAGAACTGGGTTTTCTCCATATTTTTTTTCAGCACTGAAGCTGCTAAACGAGTATTATGGTTGAAAATATAAGTATACGGATGTCATAATATTCAGTTGTAATGCTGCTGGCAAGCCTGACAGCTTGCCAGCTGGAATTTTAAACACCCAGTCAACTTAAGCAGAAGAATGAATTCAAATAAAGAAACTGCACAGGACATAGAAAAACAGTGGCACTGCATCTTCAGTCTTGTCTTTACTGCGCAGGCCCTTAAAATTCAGTTGCAGACGGTTTGGTTTTCTTCTTCCATTAGAAAACAAACAGTCTAATCTTCACTCTGAACATGTACTTATTGAAATAATATTGCAAATTAGCGCTCAATTTCTGATCATCTTTCATAAACAAACTAGTTAAATAGCTAATTAAAACTGTCTTCAAACATCTCAGTTGCCAATATATTCAAGATATCCTAAATCTGGCTTCAAGCTAGAACAAGACAAGAAAGTACAGTCTTTGTTGTTCTATTGAATGACTTCCCTATTTTAAGCAGATTTTACTAGAGCATCTGAAGTGCTGATAGTCCACAAAATTTAATGAAAACACTATGTTCTTAGAGTCTTTTCTTAGAATTACCAAAAAGCTTGTTATGAATAATTGTTATTTGTCTCCGAGACTGCTGATTTGAAAAGGGTGCTACAAGACTGTTTTTTCTCCATCTACCGATACCTATAGAGCCTAGAGCTAGACCTAAAAAAACAACAGAAAAAAGACTTTTGTGACTACAATGGCACGTAAACATCAAAATCTAAAACTGTAACCTGAAATCTGCACATAGCTCCTACCTAATCCCAAAGGGTTGTATGGCTCAGGAAAGACATTGGTATATGTGGCCTACATTCAGTCGGGCAGTGGCTAATTAGGTTACTGGCGGTTTGGCAATTTAGGCCAATTACCCTAATACAAATTTCTACTTATAAGCACATTCAGGTTTTTTTCACATTACATCTTTCAGAGGCATACCATAACCAGTCCAAAATGCAAGCAAGGCTTATGTCTTTCCCCTCAGCTGGGGAGGCCATATCCAGATTGCAAAAAGCTGCAGCAAAAAGCAGCAAAACTCATCCAGAAAACACTTACCAAGCAGGGGAAAAAGGTGCCACCCACCAGCAAACTGAGGCAGTGAACCCATGTCAGAAGGTAGCAGGTAAGGGAAGATTGCCATTAAGGCTTTTCTGGTTGACTTGAGGAAGAGAGCTTTGCTCTGCAGGCACGAGCGTAAGAAGAATCACAAACACTGTCGCTTCCCTCCCTTCTCGAAGGACAAAGGTAGCCTGAGGCAGAGACAGGTGCCAACTGGGAAAATATTTGATCAAAGCAGATGCGTTCCTAATTAATTTAAAAGATCTTGCTAGAGGAAACATGGAACTGTTGTTACATTCCTAAATTAAAGCTAAAACACTGAGGTATATATTTAGCTCACTGCTACACCTTACAGGGCATCTCCTCATAACATGCTCGTGGCATACTATGCATATTGCACCTCTGATCTAATGGCCCCACCAGTTTCTACCTATTGCCTTCCAGGTCCCAGTTACCCACAGTCATGCAATCCCTTATACAAAAGTTTGGACAGCAATTTTCAGGACAGCTTTATATTTGTACGTATGTAAACTTAGCATCTAAGGTTGAGGAGGATTAAAATAAAAATTATTGACCCAAACCCTCATTAGCTTGGGTGGAACATGCTCTCCTCTGGTACTCTCCTTTACTGGCAGAATTCAGAAACCTAGGAGAGGGATTGCCTTCTCCACACCCTCTCCTCCATGGCACAGGAGCATTAGCAAAAACTTACATTGGCTCTTTATTCTGCTGTATTCATCTTGGAACACTGTAACACATCATTTCTAAATAGAAAAAAAAGAAATCCAAATAGACTAGCTTTAATTTTGCAGGGCAAACCATTTTTGGTGGAAATGAGATGCCAAAACACCACTTAAAAGGGCATTACCTTGTTCAAGTTGAAAAGCTTTTCATATATTCCCATAGGTAGAAAGCATGGGTATGTATTCATTCATAGTTCCATATATTGAAATAACACCAAAACCACTTAAAGTCCTGGTTTAAAGTAATAGTTTACAGAATAGGCTTTACCTTATATGAAGTGAAATATCAGGTTTCGTACTGACAAAATTAAGCATATCACATTTGTGGTTATAGTAAGACATTCTCTTAAGAATCAGCTTTCTCTATATAAATTTACTGCTACTCAAGGTGTGCATGTGTATTTCCACTGATATTTGTGTTTTAATAAATAAAATTTAAAACACTAAATCCACTGGGTATGCTCAGTTTTTCTTTCCGATTTAGAGTGACTGTTTCAGCTTAGAGTTACAGGAAAGTACTGTGCATAGGACCGAGCGCTAAGATGAGTCAGGAGCAGCAGCTGTCCTCAGTGCCTCATCTCATTACGCAGCTCAGACTGACAGAACGCCACTGGGTGAACATTGCGGGAGCAGGGAGCAATCTAGGACAACTGCCCCATCACTGAGGTATCCGTGTATGCAGGAACAAGATTAGTTCATAGTACATTAGAGATCAAATGAGATAAAGAACGAAGCCTGCAAAAATAACGAGCTACTCGGGCGCATTTCTTAGCTCTGAGTAAAACTAGCAGGTGCCTGAAACATGGTCAGTCCGAGCAAGGAAAGTAATAGTGTGTTACTACATCCTGTACCAGGACAGGAAAGCAGGGAATCGAGGACAATATTAATAGCTTGGACTTCATGAAGATTATAGTGAATCATTCACTTCTGGGTTTAGGTCAGTCAGTTTTCAAAACTGGAACTCAAGTCGTACCACAGGAAGGGTTCAACATCCAAACATATTTGATCAAAGCTGGTCAGAGTTTCAAGGTTTCATTCTGTGTGAAATTCCAAATTTTTAAATTTCCTTTCGGTGCTAATTGGGGAAAAAAAAAAAAAAGATAATTTTTAAACACTCTGAAATATTTTTGGGGGTTTGGTGTGGGTCTTTGTGGGTTTTGTTTGGTTTTTTTTTTATTTTTAATTGGTACTACTGTATCTTTTACTTTCTATTTTACCGCCTGACTTTCTAATAACATACAATTCATGTAAAAGTACATTACTAAAGCCAAGTGCTTCAACAGTTGTTGTTTTTAAATATGGTACCAACAAAGCGCAACATTTAACTAACGTTTTGGGAAAAGCATTGCTTTGGGAAAATTGTCACAAACCCTACAATCGCATTATTTCCTAAAAAAATAACGCACAAAATTTTCCCTATTCCCTAACATGATTTCTGTTCTGAAAAGCCCTAGTTTATCACTTAAGTTTTATGTAAATCACATTCATTACAATAGTTGAGATACAATGTTATAAATACAGAATTGACGAGGATGCATTGCCTTCTGGCCTTCCACTCCACATTTTTCACTGCTACACACTGGCAGAGATGAGAAAATCCAGACCAATAGACGGTAAGGTTATCAGTAAAAGCCAGTCTGCAAAATAACAACTCAACATTTTCTAGAAGGTGAATATGTAAGGTTCTCCTCTAGGATCTGTCTGAAACCACAAAACTGCTAATACGGACTTTAGTTTCAGCAAAGACTTCTATCAAAGAACAGTAATTTTCCGTGTATCTTTCTGATAAGCAAACCCTTATCTCAACTTTAGCCATTTTTAGGTTTTAATTTAGAGCCATACAGAGGCAATGTTTGGATATGCATGAGTTCTGTTCAAACGTAGGTCATATTTACATACTGTGCAATACAGCAGTTATTTATTTAACTCTGCTCATGTTCCCAGAAGTGGTCAGCGACAGCAAGACAACTCTTCTGCAGCTGGGCTTTTCTGTTTCCCAGTTAGTCTTGTTTCAGTGTTCCTGTATGTGTCCTCCGCACAAGAGGATTACTGGTGAGGTGCTTTCTTCCCTCTCTGACTCAGCATGCAAAAACACGTGGTATGTCTCATTCTAGAAAACATGGTATTATTGCCCAATAGGACATGACTGCTGCTTCTGAAAACCACTCTGAAAAAACAGAGCAAGTCTATACCGCTGCAGATTAAGGTCAGAAACAGAACCAGTGCCTCTATACTGAGCTTCTCCCTATCCGCTTTTGCTACCCCTGAACTACTTCCTTTACAGTAGTGAAGATGTATTATGTCCCTAATGACTGTCCCATCTAAAAATAAGTGCTCTTGACACACAAGAGATGTCAGGCTAGCACAGCAGGATGCTGAAGCGTCTCTAGATGCGTAGCAGGGCTTCTCTTACGCTGGGTTGCAGCAATTTAGGAATTCACACTTGATAAATGCAATAACGGCGGCTTCTTTTTATCTCTTGCAAACGGTGCCAGGACTGATATATTCCTGACCCTTATTTGGCTCTCCAGCTTATTCTTTTATGCGGTTCTGTGAATCATAAAATTCTAATGTTTCGTTAGGCAAACATGCACGGTAGTTGTATATGCTTTTTCACTGACATGTATAGATGAACTATGTAATTGACAGCAGCTGGCTCAACTTTTTGCTTGGGTCTACATTTTCTTCGAAGATACTCATACAGAAACGTACTCTTTGCGCTGATAGTGTTTCTCAAGCAGAGGGATAACGCTGACCTCTGGAAACTTACCTATAGCTGAAATAACTCCTCTTCAGCTTTTATTTTTATCTTGTTTTCCAGACATAAGAGTACAGCAACAGGCTTCTCTGCATTACATTTAAGTAATGCTATTACTTGATTCAAAGATCCTTGTCCTTGCTTTTTTCAAGGTGAGTGAAAATAGTAACGGAAGCTAAATGAAGCATACTATTTTTCTTAATAGCAACATCCTACATTATCCCCGATATGGGCTAGATTAAGCTGATTAAAGCTCTGCCAGAGCACAGCCCAGAGAAATAATCTGTCCTTGTTACCTACCACAGGAGTGGGAAAAGATCACTTTCTCATTACAGTAGTAGTATTCAGTCTCCTGAAATATTATTATTTACAAACTGAGAGGGAGTAATATTGCAGATATTGTTTCACCCTGTTTTCTTGCATTCTCTTCACTGCAGTAATTTTGTAGATGCCTGCGTTGGCAAGGAGGAATTTTATTTTGGAAGTCAGTACTGCAATTTTTCAGAAACCTCCCAAAAGTTAGGAAAATACATGGACTTGCAGAGGATGCTTAGCTGAAAGTCCTTTAAGAAAGTTCTTTTTCAATTTGCAATGGAAACAGCACATTCTTTTAAAATGTGTTTATCAGTACTATAGCACAAACATTAGAGAGTTATTGGGCTTTTTTGACAGGTACCTAAGCAACCAATCCTCTGAGAAAAAGGATTGTAAGAGAACTACACTTGAGAAACCACATAGCAAAGCAAGCACTAAGGGCCATAAAAACAGCTCCCAAAACTCCCCCCAAAACATTAATTTTCTATTGATTGTTTCTGCTGGGAGGATTACCATGTTTGGCAAAGGAGACTACACTGCCATATGTCTTAATGGCATTCACATCTTCTCACTGCTGTGGGTTGTGATTCATTTGTTGGCTAGGGCATTCGCTTTTGTCTGCTTGCTCTACAAGATTTCAAGTGTTACCTAATTCTTGTTTCAATAGAATTGTATGTCATCATGTTCATCCAGTATGTGATCAAAATTGCCTCTAGGTCTTCTTTTCTAAAAGAATTCTGTGATTTCAGAGAATAGGACTGGTCTCTTTTGTCCTGTCAGCAAAGCCATTCTGTCAGGAAAACTACTCCTCACAATAATACTTTTCTTCAGGGATCATATAATTTTATGTCCCAGAAACTGCAGATACATTCCAAGAGGGAGGAGAAGGGGCCAGATGTTTGCTCCCCTTTTGAAGGAAGTTAGAACCTACCTTATCCGACACATAGAGCAGTATTTGGTATCCACTATTAAAGCAAATGCAAGGTAAGCTAGGAAAAAGTAATGGCCTCATCTTTAGGAGTTCATGGACATATTCATTATTGTAAGCTGCTTATTGAGACCTCCAGATTGTCTCTTCCTTTCCCCTTGGCAAACTTTGTCCTGAACTTTGTCAAACTAACTTAGCCACTGTCTTTGCCACATTGCCAAGCCGTTTCAAAGTCCCATACAGAGTAAAGCAAAAGCAAGCCATGATCTGCGGCTGTTACTAAGGTATCTTCTTTGGTCAAACCTAAACCAGCACTTACTGCATTGTTTCAGTCACAGATGGAAAGGGGCCTGTATTTATACAGTACTACTTCAGCTACGTATGGATGACAGAACCCTAAGTAAACTGCTCTTTGCCCTTGTTTTTCTGGCTATTACAGAAATGAACAGTACATCGAATTACAGTATCATTTTCGTACCAGCACAATATTAAAAAGTCTAAGGGTTGAGCCACTTCTGAACTAGTCTCTAGTTAAATAAATCTGGAAAGTAGTGCCTAAGTTGTTTTACAGGCTTGGTGTAACAGAGGAAAATGAAGCAATTCATAGAAGTGTTGGCTAAATAAATAGGAAAAAACCCCACTAACAGTTCCTTAGTTTCACTCAAAAAGTCCTTAGTGTTTTTAGGTTTTTTTATTACATGGCTTTGGAACAATAGAAGAAAGTAATTTTACAGCTTTTCTTCCAGTTTATACCCTTAAAGGATCTTGTCTTCACAAAGATTTTGTTCACTAGGTTTTCAGGCAGTGCTGTAATAATTCTTTGTAGTAATGCTTGAAGAGAATTTTTTAAAAGCTATTTAACATTGATTTTGTTCACTCACAGATTCTGTCTTTCAAAAATAATTAAATTTGTATATGTCTTTTTTTTTTTTTTTAATTTCAGTACATTTAGTTTAACAACTGGATCTTGTTGTTCACTAGAATAAAGATAGGGACATCAGAAGGGGATGCTAAATCCCAAGTAAATATTGCCACTGGAAAAGAAAACATGTAGATCAAAATTACAGTTTCAGACTGCTTCACTTCTCCCACCTACTCTTTCTTATAAGAAAACAGAACATAAAAACTACTTTGGTGTAAAAGACAAAGTTCAACCTTTACCAAAAATGAAAAACAGAACTGAAAAGCTTTGAGGGAAAAAAGCCTCAAACCCCTAAACTCGTACTCTAAATCAAAGCCTCAAGAACTTTCCAGCCACTGTTACAAGAAAACAATGATTTTCCAGACTTTTGAAAACGCATTCTCCTAATGCTATCATGTCCCCAAAAAAAGTAAAGTTCAACATATGGAAGATGGCAGCAAGGACAATGAACCACTTGCTCAGCTCAAGTCACCTCAACAAAACCTTCCACCTCTTTTACAGGTGGTGCTTGCTCCCTCAGAAACTGCATGTTAAGGCTGTTCAAGCTTTTGCAATTGCTTGCAGTCCAGTTGCCTCTTCCTGCACCTTAGCCAGAAACAACCTTCATTACAACTCCACTCATCATTTTAGGGCAACACTGAGGTCTAGGACAACTCTATACTTGGCTGTTGTTCTACAAGGACTGAGCCAGAAGTGACCACATACACCTGAGGCCTGCACACGGAACACAGCGTCACACAGGCAGGCGTGGTCACAGTTCACTGCAAACTGTGCACAACTCAAAAAGGCCTTCGCAGCTCCTTTCAGCGTTGGGTGCTTGCTAATAGCCATTCTGTCCTAATCATTGATAGAATCTCTGTCAGTTAAATTATTCATTTTAGAAAAAAACCTCCAGAATCCTTTTCCAGTTCCTAAAATACTGAAGCACAATAAATGATTGTCAAATATTTATAGAAAATAGGCAGGAAAACAAAGATGACAACCCTCAGCTGAGCTAGTCACTTGTGGCCTGAAGGCCCTGTATTATTCAACCCTGCATGACATGTGAATGTTGCTGCACGAAACTTAACACCCAAATGTTTAACACTGTAATATTTGTTCTTCCAAGGCAGACAATTTGGTAATAAACAGTAGATTTCCTACCAATCAAAACAAGCAATGAAAGAACACACATTCTGCTCATAGGATTCGTTTTCTCCTTTGAGAAAACTTCATTTCAGTGAATGAAAAACATAAGAGAACACTGTGTACCAATAGCAAGTATTAGAATCTGTTATTCCTGAGCTCCCCTCGTAACTGATGGGGGAGAACGATTTCAGGGGCAGGGGCAGATGAAATCTCAGCATGCATGCACGAGTATGCAACAGATGCGTTTCATGGAGCTTGGCTTACATTTAACTTTATCCTATTTCTTTTTTCCTTATTATACTACAAAAGTATTAAGAAAAATAGATAACTTCAATGCTATTAATAAAAGCTTTTAAATTAATTATTCTCTTGTCAATTTAAGTGAGGAAATCCTTCTGGCAGCTTCACAACTGCAACACTTGAAAACCAAAGATTTTCCCTTTGCCAGCAATATAGGGTGTTCCTATGGCTATTGCTTTGTTTGAAAATCTACCTGGAAATTTGTAAGTCTCATCGAACCATTGAATAATTTGCCAAGTTGGCAGGTATTTTTAATGAAGCAGGGAAAAACCTTTCTCTGATCACTTTATGAAAGATGTACACTTCGAAGTTACCCTAGAAAAAACACTCAGTCATTACATCATTAATATCAGTATTGTATGTTTTGCAAATCCTGCATTCAGGGAACTACTTTCATTTTTCTTCCTCATGTGGCTTTATCCTTGGCAATTATCGTGTCCTCTTAAAGCAAAAGAAATTTATTTGAGAACACTAATTTAAAAAAAAGTGCTGTTGAAAAGCTGCATCCTTACTTCTGTAAATAACGATCAATTAGAAACACCATCAGAAGTCAACGATGAGAAATTTCTACCAAGTACCTGGGTCTTACAAAATTCCGAGAACCTGCTAAGGCCCCAATTCAATAAAGCTTTTAAACATTTCAAGCCCCATGGTAATTCACATTTCTCAGACATACAATTAAATATCTTACTGAACTTGAGCTTATGCCTAAAATACCATCTCAGTGTATATGAGCACAGCTCTGCACAAGCAATTCTCCATTGCAAAATATTAAAGAAACTATGAAGAGTGTCTGACCAATATTGAATGTACTTAATCGGTGAGGTTTAACAGGTAACTCAGTGACTGAATTAAAGGTCAAATATGCAAAAGTGGTATAAAAAGCATCTTTACTGAACAACTTATGAAAAGGAAATTGTGTATTATTTGAGGCCATTAAACAAATTACATTACTGATACTGACAAGAACTCAGTAAAATGTTTGCCAAACATTTTGCTTATCCACAGAGTATTCCGTGAAAAATATACCAAAGAGGTCACATTATACAAGCAATCATTTAAAAAAAGGTCAAAGTAAAAATAGCAGTTATGTTTCTAACTGCTTTTTTCCCCCATCCGTTTTCCAAAACACGTGAGGACAAACATCCCGTGGATCACTTTTCAGTCTCGGTCTCAGGTTCACTGTCTCCACTATCACTGTCTCTTCCAGGGTGTTCTGGCATTGTTCGATGTTCATCCACTTCGGCCACTTTCAGTTCTCCTTCCTTTATCATTTCTTCCCCTACCTTATTTTCTTCTCCTTCAGCATCTTCCTGCATGTTTTGCCCTTCACCTTCTACTTCAGTCTCTTGAGTTTGAGTAGTTTCTGGTTCTTCAATCATGGCAGGTGGGGGCAGTAAACGCTAGATGATTAAAAAAAAGAAAGGATTTTCAGTTATTACAACAAATACATCTATTTGGGCACCTATTCCTATTTTAGCTTGAA
>VYZV01001185.1:359-11115 GCA_013401275.1 Pandion haliaetus | reverse complement strand
TAAGGAGTACCAAGTAATGCTAATTGATGACACTTAAAAAAAATATTCTGTATCTTCTAAAAACAGTTTTAATGCTAACTAATCATTACATATTGGTTACTGTTTATCTCAGTTATATAACTGAGCTAGAAAAGAAAGGCTGAGCATTCATACCTCTGGGCTATTCAGTACTTCATGCTTAAATATTTGGTTTAAGTGGTACTTGAACTGGAACAAGAATAAAGAATGAAAGAAGAAAAAAAAAAGAAAAAGGTAAGATGAAGTAAATTTATAATAATAGGTGGTAGCAGTTGTTGAAGAATCTGTTTAGTGTTGCAGTGAATTCCTGAAAGCTATTAACCCAACCTCAGAGTAAATAAGTTTCCCTTTTCAACTTCTTTGTATATTAGTGATCCAAAATACACCATACAGTGTCTATGTTATATTTTACAAGTCATCTTCAGGTGATTCTTCTTTGGTTGTTCAGGCCCTTGTCAAAAACAATTATCTGCTTTTTTTCCTCAAGATGTCCAGTCTCTGTGGGAGTAAGGTGTCCTCGAGCACATTACCACGTCCCAAGGCTGATTATGATCATGAATGATGGTGCCGAGTAATTTTCTTTCCTTTCTTGTTGGGTGGAGCTGAAAGACCCCAATATAGGTTTCCAGATACCCTAAAATTGCTACTGCTATATTCTTCCAGTGTAGGTGTGACCCTACCTCCAGCTAAATCCAAATGTGGATGTCTCAGAGAGAAGCGCTCTAGTAGAAAGGGAGAGCAAGAGTTTTCTGCTCAGTGCTGTCATTTGTTCACCATATCACCTTGAGTAAGTCACTTAAGCTACCCTCTGCTTCATGTGGCTACCTGAACAGTTGGTCAGATCCTCAGTAGGTATAAATCTTGCTTTCCTCCCTGTGCTATCCCTGTGGTCACATACAAAAAAGCCCATGGGAGTCTTAATTTCTTTTTCTTAATTTCTTTTTCTCCAAGCGAAAGGCAGAATAGATTGTCTTTTGGCTCACCTTGCCCATTGTATGCCAGAGCAAAGCTAAACCACCGAGGGAAATATGTTGGAGCTCTTGCTTGTTTCTGACACTTAGAGCAAAGAGTTTGTAGTCAGAACTGATCAGAGACTCCCCGGATATGAACAACCATTCTTCATGGCAATTCCCAGCTTTAGCCTGTTATTAGTCCTTCTATTTGTTTACATGCTGTTAAACAAAACCATTGTTGATAGAGGATTAGAGAACCCAGGAAACTGAAGTAGTCTTTCACTGCTAGGTTATCAGTGTAAATCTGGCTGATTAAATAATCCACCAGGAACTGACAATAACTAACAACAGTACAGAAGCAAAGCTGCATCAAGAGTTTTCTACTACCTTTGACATGATTACTGCGACAATTGCCCTTTAACAAGAAGCTGTCACAGGGACAAAAATCTCTTGGGTGCAGGGCATCCTCCAAGCCAGGATTACTGTGTATTTGAAGACCATGGTGCTGCAGCCAGGGAACAGAGGATGCCATTTCAATGGTTGGAATTTCACTACCATCTCATTGACATACAAGTAACATGGCGCTTACCTGCCAAAAGACTATTGAATATGGAATTAATTTAATGTCTCCCAACTGTGCACCCTCTCTGCTTATTAAGAAATTGAAACACTTTTTTATTTTTTAAATTTCTGAGAAGAAAAGTAAATATCATACTGCTTTCCATTATGAGCAGAATTAATCATCGGTATTAGTTGAATGCTCCATGGTAGGACTTAGGCCATAAGACATGCTTTTCTGACAAACTGTGACGTCACGTTTGGATGGCAAAAGTGACAGAACAAATGAAAGAAAGAAAGAAATGAATGGTTGTCAAACTTCTCTGAAGTAATTTCTTTTTGTGTAAAATAGGTTTAGCATACCTACTTTCACATACTTTTAGTACGGAATACATATGGAGGTCACCCAGGAATGCAAGAGTCTTTCATTCTTATTCTAGCAAATTAAAGTAAAATTCTTGCATTTGTCACTGGTCTTATTTAAGCATAAAAATCATCTTTACTTTGAAGAACAAGATTATAAATTCCAGTGACAGTGATTTGTAGACACTTGAAAATTAGACTGAAGTTTGGAAACGGTCAAAAGATGAACAATATGTATAAGTCAGCTTATAGGAATAGAAATTACCTCCTTTTCCTCTTGAATCTAAACAGGCTGTTGGGAATTTTATGTCACATTGCTTCCCTTACTGGCAACAAAATTGTTTCAGCAGGAAGCAAATTCAGGAGGTGCCCCAGAAAATGTAGGTATCCAATTTGAAATTATTAGGTATTTGAAGGAGTTGTGTGTTGGTTCTCTATTTAGATTATTTTTCTCCAACCACAGTAACAGAGAAACCCAACACTAATGAAATCCATGAAAACTGCTGATTCTTAGCATCTCATGGGGCACAGCTGTAATTATTCAAGGGCATGCATTAAAAAATGGAGAAAGGTGAAATCAGCAGAGTCTGACTTTTTTGGCTGTGTTCATCTAGATTGTTCTATTCTCCGAACTGAAGCCTACAATCTTTAACAACGCATCTCAGTAAAACGCCTAATACCTATTCTTTAAATGTATTTATTGCCTCTACTGCATTATGATTGCCAGGCCAATTTAAAAAGAAATCCTTATTCGATGGAATTACAGATTCTTCAATTACCTCCAGAGTTTTTATCTGATTGGCCTTCTTGAGGAATATAGCATACCAGACAGATTGCATAGGGAGTTTTAAAAACTCATTTATCCCTTAGCACCTTCATAGCATTATAAAAGTAATAATAATAAAAAGTTTCACTTACTTGCATTTCATCCCCTTTAAATGTTCTTCACAAGCTTTCCTAAATTTGCTCTGGCTGCTATTGCATTGATTTCTGCATTGCCCTCTAACCCTTTCCAGCATCCAAGTGAGGCATCTGGTTGTCTGTTGATTATGACAGTGACTTCCATTTCTCATTTCCTGTCTTGAACCAAAAGTTTCAAACTTGTTGTTGATTGCTGTATGATGGCTTGTGTTGCACCCAGCTGTAGTCAGTGCTTTGACAAGAATTACTGCCTATGGAAATCTCATTTTAATGTGATTAAAGCTATACCAGTTGCAGTATTTCCTAAAGTCTGGTAAGAGTGATATTGTTGAGGGCAAATAGTTTAAGGCTGAGAGTTAGGATGCAAGAAGTAGAGAGACTTGGAGAAATAATTCCATCAATTACTTTAATGACCTAAATCTGTAACTGAAATCTGTCGGAAAATGTGATTGTTATCTTCCAGTCTGGTGCATTGTGACTGTTAAATTTCATGTCCACCTTTTAATTTAAGGAATGTCTTTGTTCCTCTGTTGTGAAAGTTAAAGAAACAATCAGATATATTCTCAGGAAAGAATTTTTTTCCGCAAAATATATCTTTGGTGTAATTGTTTACTAAGTCAAAGTGACATCAGTGAAGTTGTAACAGAGTGGAATGAAACTTCAAACAGAACCTGAAAAAGTGAATTTACTTGCAGTTATGTGAGACAGCAGAGGAGTCTTTTTGACCTTAAACATGATAATAAACAAAAAAAGCATCACAAATTAGCATCACAGATGACACACTTTACATCAGAGAAAGATGATCTCATCAAAGATGAAATGGTTAATTTGGGTTTCTAAGATGGGAACTGAAACACAGACAACAAATGAGTCCATTTTCATACTTGTCCACCATGCTACTTATGAAAAGGGTTGATTTGCATAAATGTTTAAGTCATACCCGTCTATAATTAGATGTTCATTTAACCCTGTTCATAGAATGTGAGTGGAAAGTAAAACCAGAATGCTATCCACAGAACAATAAAATGTGGATGATGTTACAGGTTGTAATTGTCTGGTTATGAGTTCCAGTAATCTTCCCATCCATCCTTGTTTCCTGGGAAAGTTATTCTACAAACACTCCAGTCAAGTATAGCAATGATCGAGTTTGTCATCTTTTTGCCATTAGCCTGTTCAGATCCTTCACAGAATTGGCTCAGAGAGCAGTTCCTCTTCCTCATGCCCATTGTGTGGAGTTCAAGGTCTTGCCTCCTGGGTTGATCACTGCCTGCTGACTTCTTATCCCAGCTTGGAGGTGGCTACTCCTCTCCCTCTGCTCAAAGTAGTTTCAAACCCAGAAAGTCCCCATTTTACCATCTTTCTCCTAGACTCACTGTCCCCACACTAGAGTTAATCCCTGTTCTAAGGGCAGCATACCCATAACGATTCCTCTGTCTCATACTGGGGTTTGTTATAATTATTTAGTCAAATCTTACCCAAGTCTAGATTCCACGCTGACTGCCCATTTCATAAAACCTCTCTTTTCCCCATAAGCCCTTTGGCAAAGCATCATCAGGTTCCCTGTGCTTTTAAAGTCTGTGGCCTGATAGGATCCCATCTGGCTAAGCCCTCTAGCTCCTCCTGCAATAAAAACCTCTGAGTGTGGTGATGCACAGCAAGACTGGATTTTCAGTTTCAGTCTAGAAGATTAGTAATATTTATACTACAATTACCCTAGTAGTTTTGCAAGCTGTTCCAACATCTTTGGAGAGGCTGCAGTTCTGCAAATACTGCCATTGTCCCATGGAAGATATTAGGGGGCTGGAGTCTGTGCTGGCATCGTGGAAGTGTGCTCATTTACGTTGGCTGAACAGCTAGCCCATGGATGAAATTCTGGCAAATGAGCAGTGGATTTTCTTTATAAAAGCCTTCCCTGTGCACTTGGTAGGAAACTCCAATATATCCATACTCTGAATTCATTTGTTTCTGTGTAAATCTGGAGTCAATTCTGAAGGTGTCAATAATTTTGCCCTGTATTAACTTCAGTGTTACACTGATAACAATACAGCTTACTGTCTCTCTTGGTGATATATCTGGTCTGTCACCAGTCACGTGCATTTTTGGTTGATGGGATTGCCCTTTTCTCAACTGTTTCCCTGACAGGTGGATTCTGTAGTTACTTTGAAGTACCCCAAATCCCAGTGGATAGAATAATCAGTCTCATCATTGCAACAAGCTTCCCATTGACTGCTAGACCAGCCTGTGTTTAAGCTGCCATTCATCTCCTAGGCCTTTCTTGCTGCCAGCATGTCAGCTGACATTATCCCTCCTACTCAACTGAACTAATCTGGACAATGCTGGCCTCCTGCCAGCTTGGCACTTCATCATTAACTCTCCTCCCAGAATCTCATTTTTTGTGGATATCCATTTTATTATGCCTCAGCCACTTTCATTTTAAACTCTTCAATCTTCTGAGCAATAACCTTTTTAATCTATGTGCTATAATGTTTTCTTAAGAATTTATGATTTTTCCATTCCTCTCTCCCTTCCTAGTTGTGAATTGCCATGTTAGCCTGCTTATAGGAATAGTTTGCAAATACTCTCTGGAAGGTCCTTATCTTGGCCACTTTCCTCTTCCAGAGAAAAAAAAAAAGACTCAACCTTTAATGAACTTGCTGCTAAAGTAGATTAGCCATTTTCTGTTGGCAAGATTGATGATGCTATCAACGTTATTAAGTCACTAGGTATGAATTCCTCATTGTGTAAACCCGAAGTAATAAGCACTATTAAAGCTCCAGGCCATCCATCTAAGTGTTGCCTTTCCAGTGTTATTTCCTGAATGAAAAATAAATAATAATAAAAAAAGGAAGAGGAAGGGGAGAGGCTGCTAGTTTCAAACTGTGAGGCTGCTGACTTAATTTTTACCAGCTTTGGTTGTTTGGCTTGGTTTGGAGAATCTGGGATTGCAAACTGCCCTGGGTTGTAGCTGTGTTTCAGGATTTTTGAAACAGAATGTTATGTTATGGGTTATTGTGTTTTTCTGCATTCCTCCCTGGTTATGAGCGTTGTTTGGCTGGCTACCAGCGAAAGAGGATTCTGGAAGCAGACTGCAGGGAAAAGATACACAAAATGAGTTGAATTTCAAGGAATAATTCATGGGAAGGGGTCAAAGAACTTGAGAGGATTGTTTCATCTTTTATTGATGTTAAGAGGAAGATATTACGGGTACCAACAGCTCAACCTTCAGTTCTCTGTGCCCCCAAACTGTGTCCGTCACACAAGCAACAGTGACCACCATTCTAAACTCAGACACCGAGTTCTTTTCTTTGAAATTAATGCAAAGATCCATACTAACAGTGATTCTTTCAATAATACCAAGAACTTTTTAGGGTGATATTTTGAGTCCTTGCCTCTCCTGTCTGGATGAGAAAAGATTTAACATCTTCAGGGCCCCGAGTGACCTTGGCAAAAGCAGGAAAGTGGAAATAAATATGAAGTGAGGCGGTTCATGGGCCACAAATATAAAGAAGTTGAAGGTATATTTATTCTTTTGTCTGTTGGTTTATTTAATAGGTTCAAGTGCTGTTTCAATTATTTGATAGAGATGAGATGCAGTTGAGTTTTCCAGGGCAAATGAGGTAATTCAGCGTTCCACTTCCTTGGTATTGGGTGGGTTTCTTTTCCTTCTAGAAGAAGGTATTAAGTCAGATTTCTAAGATGTCTTACTCCTTTAAGAGAATACTTCTTACTGAAATATTGAAAATCAAGAGGCACTTGCTCCCCTGTCACTCTAAGATATCTGTTGTAGTAGAAAAAAAAAAAAATCGATACATGTGTGACCAAATAGTGTCAGCCCTAATACAGCTGCACTGAGATGCAAGGAGTGAAAAGATTCCCTTCCCGAACCTCCAGTGCTCCCACGCTAGAGGGGGTTGTTACTGGGCCTGTCTATGCTTTGTGCTTCAAGGCTGTTGGCCACGTGCCTCCGAAGAGGGAGACGGAGTTGACAAAAAGTCTGAATGTTTCAGAAGGGCTGGAGAGTGTCCAAGAGTATCAACGACCCTTTGACTGAGCACTAAACAACTCTGTACAAGGAAGTGAAAGAATAGATTCTGCATTATTTTGGCAACCAGTGCAGAGCTGCTTGTGCCTGTCAGCATTTATAGGGTCACCATGAATTTCCTGGTCTAAACAGAACTTAGATCTTGGTGAAACACTTTTCTTCATTCCTGCCTCATCTGGAGGTTTTCAGGGATTTTTTAATTTTGACTTCTGATATGCATTTCTAGTTCAGGTAGATGAGCTTTACTTTTGGAGGCTTTCCTGAATTTTGAAGGTGTGATTGTGGACTTCAAATTAGCTTTCATGCCATTTAGCTGTGGGCATAAATGAGAGGATTTAGCCAAGTAATGACCTAATCAACAAGAAAGTGGGAGGGTAAATCTTATTTTCCACCTTTCCATATCTGTATCTACAATATTAGATTGCCAACTGAGGTGGCTGATTTACCAATTAAGCCACTATTTTAAGCATACTTTTCTTCCTTTGCTATAGATAAAGAAAGAGTGTAAGAAAAAAGTTTCCTTATTAACATTCAGATCAACTGCAGTATTCTGCTCTTCACTGGTAAATATAATTCTCCATCTCAATGTTGTGGTAGTTAGACCTGCTGATGTGGCAGTTTCTCTGTGCTTTGCTTGTGTTTGATGTTCAGAGCGTGCTATAACCAGAGCCATGCAAAGTCTGAAGCAGAATTTAAATATGTGCAGTAATCTGGCACAACCCTTGATGTGTTTTAAAGTCTATCGCCTGTGAGAATGATCTAAATGGTGATGCATTTGCTGGCAGTTGGGGCAACAGATTCTGTATATGACAAAACAGAAGGGGTTTCTGTGAAAGTTCTTACTCAAATTAATTCAGTGTGGTCTATACCAGTTAGCAAAAGCAAAAAACTACTTTTGTGTAAAACCCCAAAGAGTTTATCTTCACTAGAAGGCTAGTTCCTTTTCTACTCAATACACTGTGTTTTAAAGCCCTATGTAGAAACAATGAAAGCTGTGATAACCACAGCACTCCTTTGTCAACACCACTGGTTTATCCTTCTTCCCTTCATCCATTCAGAACATTACAGAAAGCAAGCTCTGGGGGCATTAAAGGTTTTCCTGGGATGTCATTTTGCACACTATATAGGTATTTCTGGAAAAGTGGAGGATGTACCATGTGGAAATGAAGGTAAGCAAACATAAACCGATATAATTTGTTTGGCAGACCATCCTATAGCAATGCTTCCCTTAACTAATAATTTTCCAGATTACTCCTGAAGCACAGGGATGGACACCCCTGCGAGGAAACCAGCTTTCCTAACCTTCTTTTCCCCTTTCAATTGAAATCTAAAAATATTCTGCAAAATGTCAAGTAAGCTCCAGGTTAACCTCAGGAACGCACAACATTTCTTCTTCAGATCACAGCAAACTTGTTATCAAGAAGAAGCAGGCTAACACAAATCTTCTGCTAGCCTCTAAGCCTAATTCACAGGACCAGAACCATACTTCTGTAAGGACTTAATGACAAGCCATGTAGCCAAAAGCAAAGTCTCAATTAGTAAAAAACTATGTGAAATATAGAAGTTAGAGCATCATCAATTCCTCAGAAAACAGCATTAAAATTGTTAACAGGTTCTGCCAACTTCTATCTGACAGTTTAGGCAGGGTAAAAATATTGTGGTCTTAGGAAATCTTGACATAAGCTGGAAATCAGACCTTTGGCACTAGCAGGCAGTCCTGAAAATCTGTGTGGGAGGAACGCTGCTAATGCAAAGGAAGAGAATTGAGGGAGTGCATAGTAATAGATGAAAGGGAATCAACCAAAAAAACCATCACAACAAATAGGCTGCACATGGAGAAAACTTTGTGAAGCTGTTATAACCAAAGCACTGTTTTAAATCCCAAATATCAGAATGAAGTGTCCAGGGAAATTGAATTCTCTACCATTACTTTAATCATGGTGTAACGCAGTGGTGCACAGCTGTTCTATGTTCAAACCTCTCTGCACCTCTCTGAGTCCTGCTGAGGCAGCATTAGGGCCACAAAGGCCTATTTCACTCCTTCCTTCACCATTAAAATCTGGCTGGCAAGGTAGATTTCAGTGGTGAGATATGGTGGAGAATAGAAATATAAGAATAGAGTAAACTAGCATTTTCTAAGCTTTATTCTTCTGTCAGTTGTGGTTATCTGAGCTAGCNTTAATCTCACTCCTATCGCCAATGGCAATGGCTCAGGTTTCTAATAGAATTTGTATTACAGGGGAAAACAGCAGAATTAGAGAACAGACAAGATTTGTTTTATATGAGGAAGCATTAGAATTTGAAGACATGCAAAGATCCATAGCTTTCAAAATCATGTGCTGTTTTAGGACTCACTGCTAAACTTCTGCACTGGGTTGATACTTTTGGAGGGAGGGCAATATCCTTTTCTTCTTTCTAATTTTCTTCAGCTTTTCTTTACTCCTTTCCTCCTTCAGCTCCTTTACTATTCTCAGGCTTCAGTAAAATAAAGCCTCATCAACTGAAAATGCAGCTGTTTTTTGCCTGTACCACTTCATTCCTCTCTTTTCATAACACTCTTGTTGCTGATCTTTCAGTACTGCATTTTAACTATGGGAAGCATTTGAGAAACTACTCCAAATGCTGTTTTTTTCCCAGCATTATTGCTAATGAACTTTAGCAGACAGGACTGCTTTCTAACAGTACAGTCTTGAGCTACAAGCTTGCTTCTACAAGATCTCAGAACAGATTTAATAGAAACATAACCACAAGGAACAAGGGTTGCTTAATTTCTGTTTCTGTAGCTAGCAAAGCTTTCCTTATCTCTGGGGTAAGCAGAGGTTGACCATGAACATGTTGGAAGCCTATGGTATTTCAAACTCTGCCTTTTCCTCTTCCAGAAACTCTTTCATCTCTACATCAGTAATTTTTTTTTTCTTTCCCCCACCAATTTTTCACCATTGTTAGTATCTCTGGTGTACTCCTCTGTATTTCAGATTCCAGATGAAGGGGGAATGTATTTCTTGGAAGAATTACAGCTCCTTATAGCATTTTCTCTGTGGCGCTTCTGTGTAACAACTCCAGCAACTCCTGCTTACATTTTTGTTTCTTGGCAGCAAGGAGTCATTTGGGGATTTGCTAAAGACTTGAGCTATAGGCAACCAATTTTCTAGAGTTTCTATGAGCATATGTATTTGGGGGACTTGTCCGGGGCCAATGAAAAAGGGAAAAGATCATGCTATAATCAGTATAATGTTCTTGTAGGGACTCATCTTACAAATTCTTAGATACCAGGTTCTTTTGCTTTCCTTCAGAATTAGAATACTGCAGCTGGAGGAAATGATATTTTCAAGGGCTTGCAGCTCCAGTGGATAGAGATTATTGGTAACTTTAAAAAAACTTAATTAACATGAAGATCTCATGCAACATGATCCATCATACTAGCTGTACTCGTCTTTTCTTCATTTCAGATTCACCAAAGTAACTAACATGGACTTCTGAAGTAGGGTCAGCAAAGAAATTTGCTAATAATTCCAGAAAGTTTTGCACTTTGCTACTCTATTAGTTCTTTCCAGGTGGAAACAACAGGCAATCGGGAATCAACAAACAATATCCTCATGCTAATAAGCATGAATTTCCAGCTATGTTTTTAGGTATCCATATGGGCTGCTAGAGAGCCTGACATTGCTGGTCGGATACTTGCCGTGAATCCTGCTTTTTGTTTCTTCAGATTCTGATCCATGTGTCCTTTCATTGTCACCTTAGCTACTAGCTGAACTACACACTTCTCTTTTGCTTGTTTACTTAGAACATAAAATCCTTATTTATCCCCTCTTCTCAACAGCTTTTTTTAGTGGTTAAGAGAGTTATAATTTATTAAAATTTTACCCATGATGATATGCCCTATTTAAAAAAAAAAAAT
>VYZV01001174.1:0-23848 GCA_013401275.1 Pandion haliaetus | reverse complement strand
CAGCCATCAGAAGAGGACAAGAAGAGCTTATATTCACTTCCTGTCAAAAATTCTTTGTATTTTTTACTTTTATGCCATCTTAAAGTAATTTTCAGGCAAGCTTTTTTAAATAGATCGTTGTAGTTCAACTGTTACATTAAATAGTATTTAGCTGTGCTTGTATATTCGTCTTACTGACTTTCCACACATTTTAAAGAGGTTACTAATGTCATAGGCTTTCCCTGAGTTTGATTTTTTCCACCAGTTGAAAGTAAAGCAGGATTACTAGGAAGAAAATTTAAAACAGTATTACCTCAGCAGTGAAATACTGTTAAAGTATTAAAGTAAATATGCCTATGTGCCTTTTCTAAATATTACGTTAAACTTTTTTTCAGGTCCATATTGTTGTAACTTCATCAAATGTTAAGGTTTACATTGACTGCAGTGAAATACTGGAAAAACCAATAAAGGAGGCCGGGAACATCACAACTGATGGCTATGAAATACTTGGGAAACTTCTGAAAGGCGACCGGAGATCAGCAACAGTAAGCAATAAGCATTAATCCATTCCTTAATGCAAACCCTTGAAATTTTCTGAGGAAAGAGATTAGGGATCAAGGATTGCTAAGAAACCAGTAGTGCACCCAAAGCTTTCAAGCGTCTGTACTGCAAGACCCAATATACTTAACTGAGAAGTTTGGTCTTGATAGCTTCTCATTCTAGCAGAACTGCAAGAACAAAAATCTAATAACTGAAAGTTGCAGTCGGGTAAATTCAAATAAGAGCGGAAAGCTTTTCCTTTTAATAGGGAGAGCAGTTAGTCAGTGGAACCATTACTGTGGATTCTTTATCATTGGAAACCTTTAACTGAAGATTGTTTTGTTTTCCTGAAAGACATTTTATAATGAACAGGTTTTAATTCTGGCAAGTCCTATGGTCTGTCTTGTACTGGGTGATCAGAGTAATCCCCACTGGCCTTATGATCTATAAACCTATAATGAAAAAGTGGCTGCTACTGCTATGAAGGGCACATCAATTATCTTGATGGATTAACTGTACTTATTATGTAATCAATGCTGTTACCTCAGCTTCATACTAGAAGATTTAAGTCTGCAATCTGACCCATGTGTGCAAACCCTAGCACCTGAAGAAGATTCTTGGTGCTCACCACCAAATGTTTGGTTGTATGTATCAAACTACAGGAGCATAGCTCTTGGGGTGAAAAAAAGAGAGGAAACTGCTTTTACTCTACAGTCTACCTAAGGTCCCCACTTCAGCTTTTCTGCAGAACTCTTCCCCACTAATTGCAGGGGAAAGTTCCATACATAAATCTGAATTAACACATGACCACAGGACTGCAGTTCTTAGAGCTGGTCCAAAAGTTTTTCAGCCAGGTTTCACATTGAAGTGCACAGGCAGTCAGCTGATGTGGAAGTTCATCAGTATTATTCATTAAGTGTTGCAAAATATTTCTTGAGTCACTTTATTTGGTTACCTTTTTACCCCAGAACAAGAACGAGCATCAGTGCTTGAAGTTCTTGTAGCCTTATGTAGGCTTGGTTTTAAATTTTTTATTATTTTTAAATCATTTTTCTGTCAGTGTCCAAGAAGTGAAAGTCTGAATGATGTTAACGACATTGGAAATAAATTGTTCGAGGAGTAATTTTTAATGATAATGCCACTAGCCTCTTTCAAGAGTCCTCCTTTCTTTTACAGTTAGAAATCCAGAATTTTGACATCGTATGCAGTCCAGTTTGGACTAGCAGAGACAGATGCTGTGATCTCCCTTCTATGGTAAGTACAAATGAACCAGAAGCTATTCAGAAAATCATTATTAATAGCAAAATTAATAATATCAGTATTAGCCTGGTATTATACCTCGTACTGACAACACAACTAAATCACAGTTGTCAGAACAGCCAGTGAACAACACTGCATTTCAAAGTTTTGTGTCTGAGGGAGAAAGATCATAATGTGCTAGAACCGAGTCCCTTAAGAATGGTGGAAAAAATGTCAGTTATATATATATATATATCTCTCAATATTTCAGTGATATTTAAGATCCTAGGTATTATGAATGGAATAGCTATACTATTTTTTTATTTAATCTGTTCTTAGATTAGCATTCAAAAAGTAACTAGTTTATTCTTTGTCAGTGCAAGCTGATTGTCTAACTGATATTAATATCAAAGCAACAGAAATCGCATATGAATATGATTTTGCCTGTGCCTGTGTTGTTAGTGTCTTGTATAGCTTGCAGAGAAAATTTGCTAAAAATATGAAAGGTCCTCTAGAAACATTTGGAAACCACTGTTTAGCTGTGAGTTTTACTTGTACTTTAAAACAGGAAAAAAGAGAATCTTCCTGTTATTGTTTTAGAAAAATATGCTGCCACCAAGTACTTTTCTTTAAAAGGACAGTAATAGTTGTGATTGAATTTTCAGAGAGATGAAGCAAAATGCCCAGCTCTTCCAAATGCTTGTACCTGTACTCAAGACAGCGTGGGACCTCCAGGACCCCCTGGACCAGCTGTAAGGAACTATTTGCAATAGTCAGATTTTCTGATTTTTAAATTTATGGAAACAGTTTTGTGTTGACCTGTGATTTTGTGAAACAAAGGTCAGTCAGAGAGTCAGTTTCTATCAACACGTCCATAACATCATGGTAATCTGTTCCCCTTTCATTTTAGTTTAAAACACAGTTGGGCAGCTCCTTACCACCTCTACTTGTTTATATAATAATCCTTTCCCCATATTTCCAGTGTGATCACTGTGAATAGCTCCTCAATGTTTGATAGATTGAAAGAATCTGGCCCATTCTCAGCTGTCTTGCACTTCGTATACAAGATATTTTTAATGGACCATGCAAATATTTTTCCTAAATACAGAGTCAGGATTTCACTCCAAGGGAAGATTCTTTACTCTGTCAGGGAAATAAATTAGTTGCTCTCTTTTTTTACATGGAGAGATAGTATTCTATGGAATGGATATGCTCCTACCAATTGTTTTGAATATATGGGAGTTATACTCAGCCCAGTAGTCCTTCTACTTTGAAGCTATCAAAAATGCTGCATGAGAAATCTGAAGCCCAGTAAGTTGTCTGGCAGTCTACTGGAGAGGTATCTAGAGATTTTGATGAATGTAAACTGAAGGAGTTTATATCTGCAGAGACAAAAATGACAATAATTTTTCCTGGGCTGAATTGGCAAGGCTGAAGCTGATGTGGTTTACCTGAGTTTCTGATGCATCTTTTATTCTGGTACTCTTTTTAGCAGTGTGATAGATATGCTTCAAAGCTTGGGACTTTCACATAAGAGTTTGATAAAGAGAATTCATAACACACACCAGATGTACCCTTGCTTTCCCTGTATGAAATACATTTTCTTTCCAAATATTCAATTTAGGGTGGCCCAGGCGCTAAAGGTCCCAGAGGTGAAAGGGGTTTGACTGGATCATCTGTAAGTATCTTTCTGGAATGCATCTATAATGTTGCTACATGCTTACCTGTATGAAAATTTGTATGTTTAGTTCTATGCTGAGCTAAGAATGGAGATTAAAAATTTACTTGGAAACTTGCCTATAAGTTATTTATGTGCAGCCTACCTATTTGAGACTATATATACAAGCCTATGTATATACGTAGCCTCAAAGGCATTGCCTGCACATCAGGAAACTAGAGTACATGCATTGGGGTACATACACACTGCAGCATTGTTGTCCTTTCTTCTGTACAGAGGAGACAGCTATACTTCTATTTAGCACTGCCAGAAGTTGTGTATTGGCCTGAGACCACCAATATGAATCAGAGAATAGCTTATGTAAGGATATACCACTTGGATAACTGTTTCCACAGTTGTTCTGAAGTATTAAATGTGTCTCTAGGCTTCTGACTTGCCTTAAGTGTCTAACCCAAAGGATTTTGCAGTTACAGGTGTAAGAAGGGGTTGTCATTTACAATCTTGTTTTAATTTTCTGCTTTAAGGGGCCACCTGGTCCTCGTGGCGAGACAGGTCCTCCTGGCCCTCAAGGTCCCCCAGGTCCACAGGGCCCCAACGGGCTGTCAATCCCAGGTGAACCGGTGAGTGGCCGTTCTGAGTGCAAGTGGCAATGTGTGTGGAGTCAGAGCTGTTCATGGGAATGGTAGTCCTGCGAAGAGCGTGGCAGCTTTGCCCTAACATTCATTTTTCCCCGCAGTGCAGTAGTATTATGAAACAAGTCTCTTTCTGAAACAAGTCTCTTTCAATACAATAGCATTTTCTATCCTGAATGTTACATGTGCTGACGGGATGCCCATGAAGGGACAGAGTCTAAGCATTGTAATGTACATTGTGCTACTACATTTTTAGTCTTACAGCTTTTATGTAGAGTTGCTAGGCCTTCAAGTTCTAGGACTCAAAACTATCAAACTGTGGTGCAGGAGAATTAAGCATGCAATATTACTCTGAAGACACAGATCTTTCTCACAGATTTACATGTACAACTTCTATTTTCTGAGCTTAAATCAGTAGCTGAAAGTTCAGAGAGGCAATGGGTGCCTAGATCTAGGCATATAAAACAACCCTTCATTCTTATGCAAGCTAGTTGTGAAAGGCAATATGTTGCTGCTTTATATGCTCTTATACCTTGTGTCCTGGAAGTGTGTAATGCCTTTTAGACTATGGGTTAGAGAAAAATAGTGATACTTTAAAAAAACCAAGCTTTTACCTTTTGTGAGCATAGACAGTTCCATTCACCAGCTGAGAAAGATAAGGGAGGCTGGGAAAAAAACATGTAACCCTTCTCTGCTTTCCTGCTTGTGAAGACGTTGGTATTAGTCTCTCTTACTGAAAAGTCCATGTCACTTCCTTATCAAAATATGTGCCCCTTTTAAATGTCTGCTTGCCTATGTTTTTAATATAATGTCAACCAGTCATCCTGCATTTGCAAATGTTTGTGAGATGATGAGTATTGTTTCAGTTAAGAGGTATATGTATCTTGATTTATTCCATAATACATAGTTGGCTTATGGATTCCTTAATTTAGGTCTCTTGCAGGAAATATTTTGTGTCCATTTACATAAATTAATTATTCTTCTGATCTATTTTGTAATTCAGAATCTTTAACAATCATTTATGAAAACTGTAGGGTCGTCAAGGAATGAAAGGTGATGCTGGCCAGCCTGGACTACCAGGGCGATCGGTAAGTCAATGCTTAGACAAGATAATGTCATTTTACACTATTCCTGATGCAGGTTGGTTGCTGGACAGCTGTCTTTGACATCACTAGGAGTCATGGGCTCTTCTCATACCTTCCTAAGCAACAGTTTTGGAAACATAATTATCTTACACTTAGGAATTCGAAATGTAGGAAATGGTAAACCATTCAAAACAGCAAGAGTGAAAGAACAGCTGTACTGAGTCAAGCCAAATGTCCATCTGGACAGTTGTGAATGCACAGGGACAGACCCTTGGATTAGAAAAAGTACACTGATGACTCCCTGAGAAGGTCCCTCAACTTCTGACCACCTGCAGTTAAATGTCTTCCTAAAACAAAGGTTGCAGAACACTTGCTGAACCCCTCTTCAGCAATGTTGTCTAATTACTTTCTACTTTTGGAAGTCAAATGGTCTTGGGACATTAATTTTATGCTTTCTGAAAGAAGAAAGCAATATTAAATTTCACTTACTTGCAGGTTTCTGTATTGCAAACTAGGATTAGGTTTTGAGGAGAAAAAATAAGCGGTTTTTTTTATAATCAGCCAGATTTGGATAATCCAAGGTCACTGATCTGCACATGTGGTGACATAACTAATATTCCTTGGTTACTATATTGTCCTTGATTTTACTGGGGTTATAAAGACTCTATGGGAGATGCTTAAATAGTGCTGTGGATTTAGTTTCATATAGCAGATAAGGTCAGTCATGGACCAAGGGCCTTGTATTCTTTACCTGTTTTATTAGTCCTTATAACCCTGAGTAATATACACTTAGGGAGTAGTAATGTCCTGTAGAAAGCAATGCTCCATTGTAGTGTATGATGAGATTAGACAGAAAAGGGGGAAGAACATGACAACATGATACAAGGCTGTTCAATATCCAGTACCTACAACAGTGGTACTGATCCTACAGTGTTGAATGAGATTACTCCTGAGTGTCCTCTAATGTAGCTTGCATGTTTAATTTTAGGGTTTATCCTCTACCCAGAAGCTACAAGGAACAGAAACAGAGAATTTAGAATGTGCACAATAAAGCAGCAGAATGTTAAAAAATAGGACAATAGGGGGAAAAGAATAATAAAGGGAGAGTCTAATTTTTGTTTCCTTAGATACACTCTGATGATTGAAGCTAGGCTTTAGCACCAGGTGTTAAAGGATTAGCTGATATCTGTAAGTCATGATTGTAAAGACAAACCAGATATATCTGTTCTATGGGAACAGTCCTGAAAATTATTTTTGAAGTTGAATTATGGGCTGGTAAGGAAATGGAAGTAAAAAGTAGAGTGAGGCTGAAGACTCTTGTATCATGTATATGAAGTAAATGGGTATTTTTCTAAAGATTTGTTTTATTTTTGTAAATGCCAAAAAGCAGCATTAAAGGCAGTTAAATATTTAAATGTGTGCATATATACTGGGATGATTAGCATAGCAGTCATGTTTGTTCTGTCATGGATACAGTTTAATATTCCTTTTCCCTCTAGGGAACCCCAGGTTTACCTGGTCCACCTGGCCCAATGGGACCTCCAGGAGAAAGGGTAAGTTTTCCTCCATTTATCTTCTGAAAAGATCACATAATGTGGTTTAGTTTTTTTCCCCTTCTTTATCATCTTTCTATTTTCAAATGCTTTCTCAAAAATAGTCCTTTTCTCAGTACCCAGCCTAGAGACGTAAAAGTGGAAGGACTGGAAAAACCCAGGCATGAAAACCTCCCCACATAGCCAGATAGGTTCTGTAAAAATTGCACTGCACACTCTCCTGACTAGGTTCTCAGATGCCTGCACCCACAGAGCAGTATGTCCACTGAGCAGGGCTCTGCTGAGGTACTCAGCCCTGCTGTCTTGCACACACTGTTGCTGCTGCAGGGGATGCCTTTGCAACTCTGCACATCTCCATGTCTGGGAGATGTCATACCCCTAAAGAATCTGTCTGTGCCATTCTTACTGTGAAGGTCAAGTTTGCTCCTTAACCTTTGATTATCTGGAGATAAGAACTTTTCTTTGGATGGGGGGTTCTGAAATGTCTTCATAATGAAGGGCATGCACACAGGTATTTCATTGTGTTGTTGCATTCCCTTTCTTCTAATTTGGGGTCAACTAAGCAAATCTCTTTTGTCTTCACAGTGGCATATCACCTTTGAGATGGCTGAAGCAATTACTTACTTTTACAGTCAAAATCAATAGCTGATATATGCATTTATAGTTATCCTTTAGTGGGAGTTGATAGTGGGAAGTGAAAACAGACCACCATATGATAGCCAGTTGCCAAAGAACATACCATTGGATTGGTGGGTCATTAGTGGGCCATGAACCATCTATGTTAATTTGTGAATGCTATGTTAGATTACTGGAATGGGATTTCTCAGCATCTCTTTTTGAGAGGGAAGTATCTGAGAGGGAGGTTGTTCTTCAGTTAAGTAGAAACCTCAGATTTTCCAGCTGATCTGTGAGTGAGAGAACAGCAAAAAGGCAGATCTTGCTCCTGTGGGATAGAACAACGATTCCTTTTCTTAAAAATCTTGAGAGAGACTCATTTCATCTTCAGTTGATCAACAGCAGCTGAACACCTTCTAAATTGGCTGAAGCTCATTGTTCCATAGCCTTCTCCAGCATTAGTCGTGATAGCTATTTTTATAACCTAAATTGTGGATAGCTTTTAAAATACATAGTAGTAGTAATCAGGAGTATTGCAATTACATAAACTTAAAGGCCATTTTAATAAGGCTACAGTCTTAAAGTAATCTCTAATCATGCTTTTGTTTTTGAATAGGGTTTCACAGGAAAAGATGGTCCCACAGGTCCAAGAGGCCCACCAGGACCAGCGGTAAATATAATTTTGTCTATGATATACTCTGAAATAAGAGAATTGAGCCAAGAGTGAGCCACATTGACATTTTCAGTTTCTGTCAAATATGAAATAGATCCTTTGTTTAATATCCTAAATGGATCTGGGAAGCTCTCAGTGAAACACGAGCAGACAGCTGCGTAGAGATGTAGTCACAAACGTTCATAAGAGTGGTTTTGAAACTGATTTCTGCCAGTGTAAATAAGGGAATAACCAGTTTACCTGGTTCTTTAGCCATGATCTTTAAATGCATAGCTAGGTCTACTGAAACCAATCAGCTTATTACTTGCAGTCTGGTGAAAAAAAACCCAAACATGTTAGTACGAGCTTTTCTTGACAAGAGTATTTGAGGATTAGTTTTTGCTTAAAAAGCTACTTCACTGTGTTTTGTGGGACCATGTTAGAAATGGAGCTGGTTGTTAAAGGAAAACATTATGCTGGATCAAGCAACCTGAGATAGGCAAGTTGCTGCAGCTCCATGTCACCAGGTCCAACCAGTAGTGAGGTGGAAGATGTATTCCCAGTAGGCGTACACACACAGAGCACACATTTACACCACATATATAGACAGGAGTTGCTAGGGCAGGGTTTAATTTGGGCTGCCCCTGCTCCCCCATGATTGTCTTTCTTGTGCTCCTTTGTGGGTGTACAGATGAGCCTTTATCACATAACCTATCACTGGTCTTTTTTTTTTGTTAATGTTTATCTAGTATCACTAGAATTACTTTTATGGACTTGTTGCTGTGGACTTTTACATGGATCACAGACCTTCTAGATGACATTAGAAGGCCAAACTGTCTTGTTCTGCTTTAGGAATCTGTCATTAAGAGCGATACCAAAACCATACAGACACTCTGCATCTTTAGATTCAGAAATGCCTGTTAAACTGTGGTGTTATACAAAATGACACATTTCTGTGAAAAAACAAACTATTTTTTCCAGAGGAAAGTTTTCAAGCCTGATATGTACCTAACAGAAAAAAAACCAAACCTGATAGGAGCCATTTTCAGTATTGCTTTACACTCAATACAATAACACATTTCTTATTAGCACTTAGACCGTTGTGGATTTTCACAATTCACTTTACATGTCTTCTGCTGTAGGGTGCCCCAGGAGTTCCAGGAGTTGCTGGCCCAAGTGGAAAACCAGGGAAGCCAGGAGATCGTGGGACACCAGTAAGATAATGATACACTTACAGTATCGAATTTAAAATTACAGTCTGTTGATGAATATGAGACTTCTCCTTGCTTTAAATACTTGTCTTGCACTTATGACAGTGGTTAATACAGTGGAGCTAACCTAAGACCACAAGCCTTTTTTTCAAACAGTTTTATTTTTGCAGTATGCCATTTTGCTGAGTTTAATAGTTGGGGCTGGAAACTGTGGTCTCTGGTTTCCACTAAAAAGATCGTAGGCTATTATGTGCCAAGACATATATATTCCTACACTGTATAAGCATGAAGAACTAGGTCAGCAAAATGACTGGAAAGTCTTTATATTCATGTATGTGTGTGTGTAGGAAAAAAGTGGTACGCTGCTGAAGGTGGACAATCTTTGGTAATATTACATAATCACTTCTTTTTTGCAAATATTTTGTACTCTTTACAATGTGATTTCAAAATTATTTGGGGGTGCTTTCTCTGTGTTCTATTCAAACCTTTAAAGTGCATCCTGAATGGAGAGAGAGAGAGCAGGAGGTGCTGCCCCCCACCAACAGTTTTAGGAGAAATTTGAATTGATTCATTTATAGGTTCTCTGAGAAATTATGCTTGAGTCAGGAGTGGAGACAGCAACTGAAATGAGAAGTGATTCGTTACTTGTACTTAATGTCTGACAATCAGCCAGAAGTTTCCATCCTGCTTCAATGTCATTGTGTATATGACAGCTGGATAATTTGGAAGAATATATAGTAGGCTGGGCAGGTTGTCGGTTATGAAGTGGAAGTTCCCAGGAGCACCCAGAAGCTGGGTCATTTTCTCATACACATGTTGAATTCAGTCTGCATTTGCCAGCCTATAAATCCCATTTCTCTTTGCAGTAGAGGACATTGAGTGTCTTAGGAAAGCACTGAAGCTTTCCTGTCTTTATACATACATTGCTCACGTGATATTCCTGCCAGGTCAGATGCTTGGTAGACATAGCTGGGGCACAAGATGCTGTGGTTTGTTCACAAGTGAGCTTCAAACTACCAAGTGTATCTGAATTTTCCTTCACCTGGGACACTGGATAGCTGACCCAGTTCAGTAGCAAAGATCTTCTGCAGGTAAATAACATGCATGGAAGGAAATTTGGCTACAAACCCAGTTTCAGTGCTTTTGCAAAGCAAGGCAGTCAACTCCTGTCCATGCACCACATGTAAGTTCCCCTATACTCTAATCTTAAGAGTTCCTTTCAGTTAGAAATACATTTTTTCCAGTTAATTGCACTTTCTTGTAATGGGACACTGTACATCATATTTACTGTTTCTTGTTTCTAGAACAGATCCCAGCAGGAATTCTGGCTTGCACCTTGCACAGATGTTTTATCAGACTCCTGGTGGACAGAATTTCAATGCTTTCCTTTGTGTCCACTATTAGAATTGCCAAAGGTGCAGCCTGATGGCCAAATGCAACTTGCAGTGTCATGAATCATAGTTCAGGCCTGCCTGAATTTGTAACTTCCTGTCCTGAGAAAGATAATGAGGCTTCACATTCCCTCTGGTAAATACAAGGAGTAAATAATTTTCGACTAGATCCTGCTATTTTCTCTTCTATGTAAACAATCTGTATTGCTGGTACTATGCGGTGCAAGTCAGGTGAAAGACCCCTACAACCCAAGGAACATTACACTTCAGGCAAGAGATACACAGTTACACGCAAATTATGAGGAACCCTGGTGTTGCGAAGACATTCCCAGTGAACGCAGTCAATTGGAGCTCTTTCCTGATGTGCTAAATACCACTGATGTGCTAAGCTGAGGCAGACCACACCACAAATGTGGTTGTAAACATTTCTTTACCTCAATGTGTACTTATACTAGAACAAGTTGATACTCGAAGTGTTAACTGAATTTTCATAGACATAGGAAATTTGACTTTTTAATCTGCTTATAAGTACTTCCAAGAGAAACTTAGGTGTTTTTTTTCAGTGTAGTAACAAAATGACCGAAAAAGGAACAGTAAGAGCACAAATGAGTCAGTAATCTATTGAGAATTGAGCACTGGCTATCCTAGAGGAGACTAAAATATCTGTCCTCTGTCTGGTCAAACAAAGAGGAAGAATTTGGTAGTAGTCTGTACACATATCATAGGGTAACAACCAGCAAGGGTAAGAAAGTCATTAAGGTAAAAGAGGATATCGGCTCAAGAAGAAATGGGTATGTTTTCTGTGAATAAATGTAATGGGAAATAGAAGATCTTGGACTATCAGAGAAGGAAAGTTCCCATATTGTTTTTTTATAGGGGTAAGAGTGAAAATGGTAATGAATGGGTAGGCAGACTAAGTCGTCTTAAGGTAGAGCTGTCTTGTTTATAAAACAGGGTTTGACTTTGTTGGTCTAGAAGGTCCCCAGAAAATAGTCCATGGCATTTATGTTTTATACATAAGGTGCTATTAGACTGATGCCTCCAGGACCAAACAGACTGTGAAAACCTTTAGAGGGTAATCCTGAGCACATAAGGGAGATGTTTGTTTTGAGTTAAATGCAGGTTTTGAGCATTTTCCATTCTCTGTTGCCATATGTTTACTGATCTTGCATCCATCTGTGCAGACATCCTAGATGAAGTCTCAAAAAGATGCTACTTTGCGAGCAATGAACTGGTGGTTCTTGTGGGGAGCAAACATTCTTTTGGGGAAAACAATTGAGCACATTATCATTTAAAGTAAAAATAGCAAAACTTCCTTTGGTTTGTCCTCCTTCAGCCAGAGACCTTTGCTGCAGCTCCAGCCTTCATCCCACAGCTCAGAAAAATCCCACATGCAGCATAAACTAGCTTTTCCTCATACTGACCCCAAGTGACTCTTTCATTGCAGGATATCAACAAAACAGAATGTCAGCAGCAGCTGCTGCTTCTCAAAATGCTGGCAAGCAGTTGGCTAAATTGCACTTTTTTTGTCTATTAAAAGAAAGTAAACTGAAATTTAAGAATATAATCAAGTGGGAGGAAGATGCAAATAGCAGCTCAGTAATTGCAGTTGTAATTATTTTTTGGAAATCGTATTTCTAAAATATCCAGGTGGAAAATGAACTTTGTCCTTAACATAGCCAGTCAGCCTCTAATCTTCAAATTTTAAAATTAGTTTGGAATAGCCTGTAGATTTCCAACCATAAGGTTGAATCAGTGTATCTTTTCAAGGTCACAAATTGAAGAATGAGGCTCATTTGATTTCAATTAATTGTAAAATTGACTGTGTATCGCTTATAATTAAGGAATGGCCTTAGCATTTTTTTAGCTGGGGGCCTTTGTTGGCAATACTTTGGAGCATTCTTGTGCTTTTGTTGCCAGAGCACCTTCCTGTTTTACCAACATGGCTTGTGGCTGAAGACAGCCTTAAGAACTTTTCTTGACTGGTCAGCAAAAATATTTCCCAAAACAGTATATAGGACTTGAACATTTTAAGTTTGCTTCATTTTTTTTCTCTTCTGTATATAGTTCTGGTGTGTGAATGCTCTAGCAAGTGAATTCATTGGAACATGGCATTTTAAGAAATTATTAGAACATTGCTGGGATAGTAGACCAGAAATCTGATTTTTAATGCTCGCACTTACCTGGTGAATAAACAAGAAGACGTACTGCATGATTTGCTTCCCATCAAAACAACGTGAGGTTGTAGTATGAAAGCCTTAGAAAGAATGAGAATACAATGAGCAGGTATTATAAATATGTACTCAGCAGATAATTTCAAATTAATATGCTTTCAGAAAATAGCAAAAATTTCCAAGTTTCAAACTGAAAGAGAAGCACAAAATAATTTGTTAATATTTCCCCCCCCCCAGATTTTCATATTATAAACTAGTGCAAGTGAAAAACCTGCAATTCTATTCAATGGCTATTTCAGATACATGTGTTAGTTTATGACTGAGATGTTAATGTTGAATTAAGAGTGAAATTACATCTCTTTTAGAGCTTCAGTACATCAGCATTTACCACAATGTTAATTATTAGAGAATGACAGGTAGAAACATCATATTTTCCTGATGGTTTTAATTGTTACAATTTATTTACGTTGTTATGGCATTTACAGGTCCATGGTCAGTGTCAGCATGTGGCTGTGCTAAGCTAAACTAAAAGACAGCCTTTTTCCCTGTCGACTTCACCAAATAAGAAAAGATACAGATGAAAGTGAAGGACAGAAGGGAAAGAATATTCTTCAGTTTAATGAGTATATTGTGTACACATTAGTAACTGTCTCACTGGTGGCATAATTTATTCCAGTGGTACATTTATGGTGTCACCATTCTAAATCTTTCATTTGAGTCTGCACTATTAATTTTGCATGAACGATCTGTTATGCATGATGCAAATGTACCCTAAGCCAACTGCTTAACTCAATGATGGATGAGCTGCCTCATATTCTCTGTGGCATGTCATGGCGTAGGTGTATGCAACACTGCTGCAGAGAAGCTCAGATAGCATACTAAGCTCACACCCTGACATAACCCATGGGAATTTGCCCAAAACCTTGATAGAATTCTGTGAAACAGTGCCACCACATTCAAATTGTATCTGCTGTGACCTCAGAGGAATGATTTGTTGTCTCGTGTTGTTGAAATTAATTGCAGGAACTGTAGGAATGTTATGAAAAACAGCTGTGGCCCACACTTAGCCTTTCCTTTGTTAATGGTGATAAACAGGCTCCTTAAAGAAATACTACAATGTCAAAAGCAGTAATACTTAGGCTATATGTGTAGCTATGTGGAGAGCCATGCAGGGCAGCAGATGACCAAACCGGTCTTTCACCTTTGAAATATGCCTTATGTTCAAACAGTAATTTAGGCTACAAGTGAAAATCTATTTGAACTCACGCTAGCCCCTTTCTGCTTAACTAACAAAGCTCCTTTGCTCTTTGGACACATTCTGGCAAGTGAATTTACAATAGATTTTTAGAAGGACTCAGTTGTGGCCTAACTCTGCATCCACTGAAGTCACCTGTAAAACTCACAGTGGCCACTTCAGGAGCCATAGTTTCATCCGAAGTTTTGTTTGTACTGCCCTGGAATTTGGCATACGTGTCATTTGTCACAATGAGTATTCAAGAGCATTGGAAGGTCTATTCATGATGGCTTCCTAAGCAGGTCTTGTAGTAAATGCAGTTTTGTTGGCTTTTTTTTTTCTTTTGTATTTTGATTTCAAAATTAAAAGAATAATTTTTACAACACTTTGCAGATTTTTAGATTTTTCAAAGGGCAACTTAGTGGCTAAAACAAATGACCGTGAATCTAATTTTCTACTTACTTTAAATGGCATCTGCAATTTTTACTGTGGCCAAAATTATGTCAAATAGACCAAAACAATTTATAAACATCCTTCTGAAATCATTGCTGTCTATTCTGAAAATCTTTAAAAATCTATCATACCAAGCATTGTAATTACATTTTCTTTGGAAAATATGGTTTGCTCTCTCTTGATGCTTTTCTTTGCTAGCAGTGGAATACAAACATAAGGCTACAATCTCAAAATGTCATGTGAGAGGTGCACACACAAAATTTTGTTTGCAGAGTAGCTTGTGCATGCATATCTCCAGTTCAGCATATAAAAACTTCTTTACAGTATACCTGATGTTTTTCCAGCTATAGACACATACATATATAAAAATTAGAATCAGTCCTTCTGGTTAGCTTCTTACATAGTATTCTTGAAAACTAAAATACCGACAGCAACCACTACAGTATTCAAAGGCAAATGGAAATTGCTCTTAGACAAAATGTCAATAATGGCAAATATCAATAATTATAAAGCTGCTCAAGCTAAGACTTCTGTGAGACTATTGTAAGACAAGAAATGGCTGAGAATTAGCAAGGAAGCTGTCATTATAAATAGAATAACCACTTAATGGCATCTCTCTCCATCTTATGTGTCATCTCTTCTTAGCACCTTTTCGCTTAACATGGCTGTGTTTCGTATGGGTTCAAGGAGACATCTACACTTCCTAGACATGCGTTATTCTTCCTAGTTTACCTTCTTTAATGATGAGTTGGCATAAGACGTAAAATTAAACAGTCATATATGACTCATACAAGACCATTCACCATTTACAGAAATGTGATGCTAGAAATGCAACTTTCAAATTGCCAGTGTGGTCCCAGTGTCAGAATGTGTCAGTTTCTTTGGTCCTAGTTTGAATTTTCCCTTTAAATCTTTTTCTTCTGCATCTGTCAGCGTGTTTGATCGTACACAAAAGGTCATTGCTTGTCTAGTCTTCTGGCACCTGTTTTAGCCACTCTGAAATGTAAAGTTGAAGGAGGACCAGGTCTCTCTTCTTGAAGGAGTCAAAATGTTTTCTAGAATTGCATGTCTCAAACCTATAGGTGGGGTGGAATAACATAGTCTTTCAGTTGTTTCATTTTTACTGTATTTATTTTAGGGTGCACCTGGAATGAAGGGAGAAAAAGGTGACAGAGTAAGTCCTCTTTAAAGTCAGTTTTTCTCAGATTTCTTAATTAAACACAACGTCTTTAAAAGCACAGACACTTGCTAATAAAACACTTGTTTTGGTTTTGGTTACTTAGGGTGACATTGCTTCTCAGAACATGATGCGAGCAGTTGCAAGACAAGTTTGTGAACAACTGATAAATGGTAAACAGCGTTGCTTGCTTTGTTTCTCATACTAGTAATTTACTACTTTGTTTGTTAAAAGAGAAAACAATGGTTTAAATTTAAGGTGAGAGATACTGGCCACAGAGCATAGCAAGAGCTTGAGTGATCTGATAGCTGTCCAATGCCAATGATGTGGTGGAAAAAAATGTAGCACTAAATTTTTGCCACATCCGCATGGCTAGCTTGATCATGAACTCATCTGTGACCTTTGGAAATACACATGCAAGTCTAATGCTCTGTACAAGGAAGGTGACTTTCCTTTTGTCAGTCTGGTCCAACATTACTTCATCTTTGTCACAAAATCAGTATACATTTTCTCATTAAACACATCTTATCTTCAGGAGGAGGGAATCGGTGAGAAAAAGGATGCTCACTGCAGGTCCTTTGCTAGCAGGAAAAGACAGTTGAGTGTTGCGTAAATACTGTGCACAGAATCAGTTGTGCAATGCAAGTGAAAATGATATTTATTTGGAGAAGGACTCCAAATTGAATTTTGGTCCTCTACTGCCACACAGTGCAGCTCTGCAGCCCATAAAAGTGGTCCCTACGGAGGCTTTCTCTCTGTCCCTGAGGCAGTGCTTTTGCTACCCATAGGCCTGCCGAGGAGGACAGGACAAACGACGTCATAACTTGTTCTTATTATTGTGTTTATAACAACGGTAAGTGCTGATTGAGGTAAACAAACCATCTGGATCATTAAGAGTGCTTGTGTACAGGGAGGAGGACAGTATGTCCTTTAAAATGTCTGTGATGGCTGCTATTTAAAACATGTCTATTAGTTAGCCATCACAGAGGAAGGAAAGTACATTCATGAATGTATTAGGCTTATGAATAAGGATGTGTTATCTGAGATCTTTTAGCATCTCTTTTTTGAACATCCTTGCCTTATTTTTTTCATATTCAGCTCATCTTTTCAGGGTTATGCTAGGACTGGCACATTACACTAATCAGGAAGGGCTAGATGTGGCCCCCCCGTTAAGGGCTCCCTTCCGCATAATTTCACAATGCTGTTGCTTTTGTTCAGATACCTTTCTTTGGAAATGAAATTTGCCTATATGCAGAAGGTGTGTAGGTACAAGCCTACGCATCCCACAGGCTTAAGAAAGAAACTTCACAGACTGTGGGCTGCTAGCTCTACACATGAATAATTTATACCATGTTTGTGGTAGCTTCAGAGCTCTGAAAGTACACAGAAACGTGATACTCCGCTTTTAGAAGTGTAACAAGTCCTTTCTGTTCTTCAGAGTAGAGACAACCTCTAATTAGAACTCTGAGAGCAAGAGTATTTAAACAAATGCTTATTTTGTGACTTTAATTGCTTTAAAATTAATTTTTGTTAATGTTATTGGCTCCCAGGATCCCCCTTACCTTTTTTCCCTCCCTCTTCCATTTATGTTCAGCCTCCTTATCAGATATTCATCTTGAGTCTTCCTAATTCATCTGTACTAGTTCACCACTAACTTATTGAATGGGAACAAGGATAGGATTTGATGCAGAGTTAATTTGTTATTCTTTCCCACTCTGATAAAAGACTTTCACTCATTTTACATGGTTTATTGAACCATTTTTCTTTCCTTTTAAAGGTCAAATGAGCCGGTTCAACCAAATGCTGAATCAAATCCCGAATGATTATTATTCAAACCGTAACCAGCCAGGGCCACCAGGACCACCTGGTCCCCCAGGAGCTGCTGGGACAAGAGGAGAGCCTGGACCTGGAGGAAGACCAGGATTCCCAGGACCTCCTGGGGTCCAAGGACCACCTGGTGAAAGAGGTGAGTAAATTCCAAGGCAGCTGTGTATTTCACAGTGGACAAAGTGCAGAGGCTGCCAGAGGAGCAGTCTGATCCTTTTACCATGTCAGACTAGCAGGCCCACACCTAGCAGTAGTCTATTAGGTCAGCTGGGTTGCCTGAGGGGCACTGATGTTCTGGAGGACAAGGTTAATTACATCAGTGCTTTCCTCTGTCTCTCCATGGCTTATGTTTCATGAAACACAAGTTGGTATAAAATTTTGGCTGCTGTCTCAGGCTTCCACAGGGTATCCCAGGAAAGTGAATGTTCTCAGAACATTTCTGGCACTAAACAGCTGCATCTTGAAAGCCTCTTTGGAGTAACACAACTCTCTGCAGAACAGAACTCTGATTAAGAGAGAAAATGAGTCATTACCAAGAATAAAAAGCTGGAGTTGAAAGGTCTACATCCTTGGCTCTTTGCAGTTCTCCGAGGGGGGAAGCAACTCTAAACTGAGTTTACCAATATGGGTAAACCTATTTTGTGGCTACCTTGGATCACTGCAATGACATGGGTTGTCTGTACTGTACTGTGTTGCGGCCTTTGCCTATTCCAGCTACTCTACTGTAGCATAGACTCAGTGCTGTGTTTTCTAGCATATATATTGGTATAATCTTTAAAAAAGACTAGAAAAAAAATCAAAGAAGAATGAATTTCTGAAATCTGTTTGTTCTTAAATTCTTTCATCATAACCATTTCTAAGAAAATGTAAAGCATCCTTTATAGCAGAAGTATGCAAGCTTGAAAATACTTTCCTGTTTGTAGTTTAAAATAATAAGGTTCTGTGGTGTTTTAAGTATCTCAAAGACTTTTCTATGTTTGAGAAAGTTTATTCACACTAAATTACCTCTGCATTCTACTTTATTTTTAGGTTAGTATATTTATATCCAAATTATTTTCCCAAATGCTCATTTGGACATCTGTACAAAATAAGGTTTGACCAGCCTTGTAACATTAAATAATGGCAATATTAATATCAAAGAGTGAGCATGAAGAAATATTCGTTGATGTGGTTTCCTTCCTTTGGTTTTTATTGCCTTTTTTTTTTAATTTATTCTGTAGGAATGCCTGGAGAGAAAGGTGAAAGAGGGAGTGGATCTCAAGGACCACGAGGTTTGCCGGGACCACCTGGTAAATATTTCTTGTTTTATCAGATTACATAAAAGTAGGAGAAAAAGGCAAAATTTCTTCATAGGGAACCAGACTACATATGGTGAATGAACACGCTTTACTCTGTCCGCTTCATGTTTTTAACACGTATTAGAGTTTACTGGAAACCCCTACAAAAAAAGGGCAGTTTAGTAAGATTTTTGGATGTGGCTAATAGTTATTTATCTTTATCTTGTAATTACACATCTGGCATGCTTGCTTATATGAAAATGTATTTCATGAAAATACATTGTCTAAATATTTGATGGATATTTTCATAAGTGTTATCCAATGATACTTTTGCAGTTCCATTTTTTACTTGCAATTACAGAGCTACGAATTGTCCCTCGACTACAAAAACCTCCCATATGCAGAGTTACCAAATGATACAGTCAGATGATTTGACTGTTTGTTTTGGTCTTTGTATCATGCAGTTTTGTTCACTGATGCCTTGGCAGAAAGCAGCTGCGTAATTTGTTTCTGCTTGTAGTTTACTAGGCTAAACATGGTTTTTCATTACAGGACCCGTAAGATGCTTGCAGCAAATTGTAGCCCCAGTTACTTGAAGCTTTATTTTTCTGCTAACCATAATAAGACCGGTTCCAAAAAAAACATTACCTCATCTATCCTGGGGCTAAAGGGTAGCAGAATTAATGTACTCCTGTATTTTAATTGAAATCCAGTGTGCTTGTCTAATCTAGTAGTTTCCCTGGAGATCTCGTATCTTACACGGAGGGGAAATAAACCAGAGAATTCATTGATGTTTCTTGCTTGGCTCAAACCTTACTAAATCAGTTTCTGTGAATAATTCCTTAAATAAGCCACACACAGGGAAGCAACTAATGATGAGTCACATTTCTAGTTTTCTTTTGTTTTTCTTTATTGACCCCCACATAGCAACAAAGTGCAAGTGTTTTCTCACCAAAGACATAGCCTAGTCTGTCTAGTCTAGACAGCAGTAATGCTAGCTGTTTTATCAAGCTAGTTCTTAAAGAAAACAACCTCCCAACCTTTCAATTCTAAATTTAGGTCCACAAGGAGAATCTAGAACTGGTCCACCAGGCTCCACAGGATCACGAGGACCACCAGGGCCACCAGGTCGTCCTGGAAATGCGGGTATTCGAGGTCCCCCAGGGCCACCAGGATATTGTGATTCATCCCAGTGTGCCAGCATCCCTTACAATGGCCAAGGATTCCCAGGTAGGTTATGAGCAACTTAACTTGCCATAAATAGCCTTCACAGATGTGGCTGTTCATATTGAGCTGCTTTACATGAGACAGTCCTGCTAGCCTGGACATACTGAATCAGGAGGAAATGGTTGCAATGAGCAGGCCTGCTTCATTGTAATGTGCAGGTATATGAGCAGTCATTTGGACTTTGATGCAGATTTACTTGATCTTTGTGTGGTTTGCTCTAAATAGGAAGTAGTAACTAAATATTTTAGTTTGTTTTTTTTTTTTTTAAATGTAGACGGTTAGTAGTTGATAATGTTGCTTATAGGATTTAAGTGACCATTTTCTTCTTCTTCTTTTTCCCCCCCTCCATCCCCACCCCTTCCTATCGTCTTCAGAACAAGGTTGAATTCTCCATGTTTCTCTTGAAAATAAAAAGAATGCTGTGGTTGGCAATTTCCGTGTGTCTCTTTTTGAGCAATGTCAGGATTATTTATACAAAATTGATACCTGAAATAAAAATTTTCCACAAAGGAAATCCATTCATTGATACAGTGCAGACAACTGAAAAACACCACTGTCCTACAATTTCTACCAAGTTAAAAACCATGGAGTCTCTGATTAGCCCTGGGTCATATCAACCTTCCTACACTGTGATGTAGCTCAAAACAGTAGGCTGCTTCTGGCATCAAAATAAAGGGTCACAGTGGCCACCAATTTCTGACGGGAAAGATTCTAAAATATTTTAACATGGGGATCCTGCAGGACCACAGTATTGTTAACAAATTAATATGTATGCATTGCAACATCTCAAAATTAGTGTATGTGATACTACTATTGGATATGGTTTGCTGTTAGTGTATTGTGCATGTACTCATGAAATGAAAAAAAAAAAAGAAAAGAGAGATATATATATATATATGTACACACTTGCAGACTCAGTGCTACTGGTTAAAGAGCCAGGTGGTTGTGCAGAACTCACACAAAATTCTTATTTAAATGAAAAACAAAGAAAATTGTACCTGTGATTCGCAGTGTTCTCCCTTCTAGTAAGCAGCTATGTATACATATATAAATATATGCCTATGACTTAACTGTTATGTATTCAGTTGGATGAAAGTATGTTTTTGCACATCAGGTGGACTTTTTAAAAGACTAACATCATCTTTGACCTGTTTCAGGTTTCGGCTAACACATTTTCTAAGTCGCCAGTGCTGCTTACAGTTTGAATACATGAAAATCCTGTTTCTGAGATGTTTGCGCACGTGCTTATTAGAAAATGAGTCCGTATGGATATTTCACCACGGATATGGTTTTTGAACCATGTTGGCCTCATAGAATGGGGAGATTCTTTTTACTAACACAACTCGTGAATGAGATAAAGGACAGTGATGTCAATTCATTAAGCCTGTTGCATTTCAATAATAAAACAGACAGTCTTTCTTTTTTAAAAAAAGACCCAGATCATCAAAAGCCTCAGGAGGCTTATAAAACTACTAACCAGCAAAGGTAATGCCATTAGAAGAGACAGATTTAACCTGGTAAATGAGAAATGACTTATGTAAATAGTAAACTAATTGTGGCTTGTAAATGATTTGTATGGGACCGTATCCACTAAAATCTGTTAACAGCTCTATGTGATGCTTTTGCGTAAAAGCCTGCTGCTGCTTGCTATATGCCAGAATAACATCTTTGACAACTTATGAAACCTACCTGTCTGTTGCTTGTTACCAACATGTCTGAATCGGGGCATGTGTCTTTTTTATATGTAATCTTGTTGGATTCTGTAACTGCAGTTATAAATATCAAAGTTTTATAATTATTTTTCTTCTGTTTTGCTGTAGTTTTTGGTGTTCCTGAAGCACCAGCTGTAACTCGGTTTGTTACGAGGAACAGCACGAGAAAATGACATGTACTGTATATTGCCGCTGGTGATAGTTATGTCTACATTTACTTTCCCATTCTCAGAGAAAATTAGTATATGCCAAACCCACCTATTCATTTTACCTGCTCCATGTCTTCTACTAATTATGCAGTTTAAAATAAAGTCCAGTGCTTGGATACACTGAAGTAGCTGTAAAATAATATTTTTATTTGATTTGCTTTGGGTTTTTTTGGTTTTGTTTTTTTTGGNTTGGTTTTTTTTTTTTTGGTTTTTTTTTTTTTTTTTTTTAGTTTTACAATAATTGGTTCCTTGCATAATTTAAGACTCTTTCTGCAATGTTTTGTGTATTATAAATACAAAGTCTTTCAAAATTAATTTTAAACTTTTTATTATTTTACTGCCAAAAATTGTTCATGAACAAAACTGAAAAATACCCCCAGTGAACTATTAACTTATATATTTATTATATGGAAATAAGATTGGACTAACATTATGTAGACAAACTAACCTTCATTGTATTTGTGGATTCAAAGACATGCGATAACTATTATGTTCAATCGGACAACTATTTTCAACCAGAACCATACGTGCCTGAAAGTGGACCCTATCAACCTGAAGGTGAACCCTTTATAGTACCTATGGAGTCAGAAAGGAGAGAGGACGAGTATGAGGACTATGGAGTTGAAATGCATTCACCAGAATACCCTGAGCACATGCGCTGGAAAAGATCACTGTCAAGAAAAGCAAAGCCAAACCCATAAAAGATCTGTGTCTTGTTTTGGTTTTTTTGGTTGGTGGTTTTTGTTTTTGCTATACTTGCATTTGCAGATACACACAGGGAGAGTGCATCCTTTCTTTTGCAATACAGCTTTCTGGTCTTTTCATATCAGACGCACCCCTGTTTTGTATCTCGCTTATGTGGGGATAGCAATGTGTGTACCTAGAGACTTCATATTGCTCTGGAAATGCTTGTAAAATATTTTTGCTTATAGTGGCTGCGTACAGGTTAATATGTGCACTCAGTTATCCCAGTGCTGCCTTTTCATTAAAATAATGTAAAAACAAAGAAATAAAAAAAAGAAAACCAAAAAGCCAAAACAAAAATAACCACAGAGCTGCTGCAAATTTTCTAAGGACTGTCTGCTTTAGCTCTACATTTTTCTTCTTTTTCAAATGCATGTTTGCAGTTCAGTCAGATCACAGGTCTGCATTATCTAGTTAAAAAAGAAAGAAACAAAAAATTCCCTCTCCTTCCAATATCATTGTCATTTTCTTCTAGTCTTAGTTACACTTTACAGAGCATATACTGCTCTTATACATCTCCTTTAAACACCGCAAACATTAAGTAGCTGAAATCATTGTATCAACTGGATACAGTTTAAAAATGCCTGAAATCTCCCTGTTCGTAGACACAGTAACATTTATGCCAAATTGCAGTCAATCCTGCAGAGATGGAATTGCATGTTTATGTTGTATATTTAGTATGGAATTTTTTTTCAGAATACAATGTTTCTTAGTTATCAAAAGCAGTTGGAAATTGTTTGCAAGACTATGGATATAGAATTGCTGCTTTTATATTTTAACTGCAAATTGTGAATTTCACTGCCTTATATTATTTATTTCTGAAATGAAAGAGGCATTTTTCAATAAAACTACTGAAAATTTATATGCGTCTATTCATTTTTTGAAAGGCACTGTGAGACTGATGCGTGTGTATTCTAGTAGTGTTATTTACTCAATCATTTGGAAATGCCCGGTACCAAAAATCGGCTAGTCTTATAGAATCATAGAATCATTTAGGTTGGAAAAGACCCTTAACATCATTGAGTCCAACCATCAACCATGCCCACTAAACCATGTCATCAAGTGCCCTGTCTACATGCTTTTTGAATACCTCCAGGGATGATGACTCCACCACTTCCCTGGGCAGCCTGTTCCACTGCCTGACAACCCTTTCGGTAAAGAAATTTTTCCTAATACCCATCTAAACCTCCCCTGGCGGAACTTGAGGACATTTCCTCTTGTCCTGTCACTAGTTACTTG
>VYZV01001173.1:0-20121 GCA_013401275.1 Pandion haliaetus | reverse complement strand
GCGCCGTGTCGCGCCGTGTCGCGCCGTGTCGCGTCGCTCCCCGGCGGGGCCGGCAGGTGGCAGTGCTGGCGCGTGGATCCAGCCCTCGGCCCCGCTGCGCCGGGAACGAGCCCGGGGAAAATGGCTTTTCGAGTTGGAAACGTGGACGGAGCGAAGCCGTCGGCCGTGGGAGCGCCAGGTCTTCCCAAAGATCCAGGCAGGCGCGGGTGGGGCTCCGCAAGGGCGTGCTGCGGAACAAGACCGAAACGCTGTCGGAGGAGAGGAAGGGGGGAAAAAAAAAAAAAAAAGGGAAAGGAGAGAAAAGAGCATACGTGGGCTACGCATTTATTCGGAGCCACGCAATCTGCCAGTCATCCTTTGCATCACTCGGTGCCTGGGGAAACGCTGCTCAGAAACAATCTTTGCTACTCGAGAGGATCGGGCTTGGGCTTTTGTGCCACTTGGAGAAAGCATGAAACGTTTTTTCTCTTATGAAACTCGGCATGCATAAATCAGTTAGGAGAAGATCTGAAACCTCTGACCCTTGCAGATTCAGACCAATCCAGGCTAAATCCTCCCCTTACTTCCCCACTCTTCCACTCATAAATAAATTAAAATAAAGTAGAATCAAGAGGAGGGAAGAGAACGAAGTCTGAAACGACAGCTCAGGCACTGGAGAAGGGCTGTTTGTCTCAGCTGTATAGTTACCCTGTCTGGCTGTAGAGATGCTGCATGTGTAATGTGCCTTGAACAAAATCAGACCAGGAGAAACAAATTATTATTATTATTATTATTATTATTATTATTGTTATTATTATTAACTAACAAAAGCTTGGCTTTGACAGAAATTACACTGTCAGCAACAACAACAGACAGGGATGCAAGATCTTCCTTCCCACCCTCCCAGAAGAGACTAAGAGCCCTGTGCCATGGGATGCCAGTGGGCACTTGGATTTGCAGCAAGATCCACACCTTGGGAGGACAGTGTACCGAATATCTCTTCGGCATAGTGAATCATGAACACCAGTCAATTCAGATTTCTTCTTAGCGGGGCGGGGGGCTGGGTGAAGGTTGTTAAAGGATGATATAGAGACCTATACAAAGGAAGCAATTTAGAATGCCACTGGAAGAAGGAGATGTATTGATCCGACAAAATCCAAGAGCTATGCTACATATTTTTGATTATCATATATTGACATCTTGTATGTTAGTTTACTTAAAAAATGCCGTTGCTTATAACTAGGGTGGGGTATATTTTCATCCAATTACCCAAGTAATTAGATTCATAGCTACCCTTATGTTATACCTTTCATGCTTCAGTGATCTTTATTCTCCAGTTCAATACATATTGAGTTGGGACAGCTGCCTTTCAACTTGGTTTGCCTAAAAGCCACACTAGCCCTTATCTCCAGATTATCTAATCTTGGGATAAAACATAGGTCTTATTTAATTAGTGATACAAGATTTTCTCCTTGTACGTTTCTGAGGCACCAAACCTTGCACCTTTGCTAACAGGCATCCATGTGGCACTTTGCACTGCCTCTAGCTCAAATCAATTGCTGTCTTCTCCTTCCATAGGGAAAGAGTTTGTGGAGGTATAAAAACATGAACGGACCTTCAGAGATCATCTAGACCTTTCCTCTGGCCCAGCCCAGGATCATACACCAAAACTGCTCACAGCACAAAACTCTGTTTCTTGGGCCTCTTGACACTTCTGTCTCCCCTGCCCAGAGGAAGGAATTTTCCCCCTGAGGGAGAATTCTCTCTGCCATGTCAGTGGTTTTCATGAAGCCTGTCAGTGAAGCTCACCTCTCAGGGAGCTCATGATGAGGTAGGGTGGCCAAGAATTTATCCTGTGGTACTTTGAAAACAGGTCCATAATAAACTCTTTCTCACTCTCTTTAATTTTTCTTTTTAATTGAATCTTTTATAGGTCTTCCCAGCTTATAGTTTTTGAAAAGTCAGGTTTTCATTGAGCAGCTCTTGCAGGAATCAAAATTTAAAAATGTCTTTGGCTAGATTCAGTGATCTGGGAATCATTGAGAGTAGCCCAGAAAGGCTAGTGGATTGTGGAAAAATAATCCTAGGCTTGAATTTTAGCATCATTCTCTATTTAAGGCTGTTTGGGATGGGGAGGAGTGCTACAGAAAAAAAAATCCCCAAATTTTTAAATGCTTGATATCCTTAAAATCAATAACCTTCACTATCCATGTGTGCTTTAGAGAATCAGAGTCAGTTAATAACCTTTGCATGTATGCTTCTGAAACTCACTTTTTTTTTTTTTTTTTTTTTTTTTTTGTCTGGAGTATCTTACTTCTGCCTTTGACAGGAATAGACTGCACAGGAGGTTCTTAACCAGCAGCCAAAATATGGGCTCGCATGTTTTTGTAAGTTTAGTTATACATCTGTTTTGGGTAAAATTGTTGCAGGAATGGAATTTGACCTATAGTGTTAGGCTCTGTGTGTGATTTGTTTGGGCTGCACTTATAAATTGTTTGGTTTTGTTTATGTTCATCTGTGTAAATTCTAAAAGGAAAAGTCACCTGAATCAAACAGTGTACTCGTCTGCTTTTCTGTCTGCTGGATGAAATCTGAAAATAAAGGAGGAAAAAAAAGCTATTTGATCATGGCTGTGAGGGAGACAAAAGCTCTCCAATTCCGGGTATGGAAAGTTTTTCTTATTCCTTGTAGTGATGGGCTAGTCTCCAAAAACCTGTGAAGTGTTCAGTTTGAATAAACAATCAAAGATCTGGATGTTTATCTGAGGCTTTTCTATAGCCCTTTGGGGTGGAAATGCGTTTGGGAGGCTTGAGAGAATGAGCTCTTTGTACTCCTTGCATTTGGTGCGGTCAGGAGTACCACAAGCATAGCCTTTCTTCCAGTCATTTGGCATTTCAGCTTCCTGTTCTGGTCCCACATCAAGGTGCATGATACTGAAACAAAAAAAAGGGTCTTAAAGGGACACTGTGAAGAGAGAAACTAGAAATATATATGTAAAATTTCTGTTTCCACTCTCCTTAAATCACAAGGTCCATTCTCAAAATCATGTCTGTGAGGGGACTGTTTATGCACAAGTGGATTTTCCCTGTCTTGGAATAAGTGGGTAGTCACTCTGGCACAGGGGACAAGCTAGCCAGGCCAGGACTTTAGTGGTAGATAGAATAGAATCATAGAATAGAATCATTTAGGTTGCAAAAGAGCTTTAAGATTATCGAGTCCAACCATCAACCATGCCCACTAAACCATGTCCTGAAGTGCCTTGTCTACGTGCTTTTTGAATCCCTCCAGGGATGGTGACTCCACCACTTACCTGGGCAGCCTGTTCCAATGCCTGACAACCCTTTCACTGCAGAAATTTTTCCTAATATCCAATCTAAACCTCCCCTGCTGCAACTTGAAGCCATTTCCTCTTGTCCTATACATGCATGCATGATTTTAATATGTCTTTTTTTTTTTTTTCCTGTTAGTGCAATGTGGCTACATTCCAACTTTTACTCAGTTCTATCTCTACTGACACCTTTAAAGATAAAAGAAGTTTTGAGTCTTTAAAAAAAACCATTGGGATGTCCATTTCAAGCTGGATCGGGTATTTGGGAAGTTTCTTGTTTTACCCCAGATGGTTTGCTAACTCCTGCTTCTGTTTGCTCATTTTAAACTAAAATAAAAACTCTGTCAAAAAATCCCTTATAAATCCCTCTGCTTCTTCATGAGTTGGATCATCTAAGCTGCAGAACGTTGTAGGGGATCTTCACACCACCTGACTTCTGGTTTGACTACTCAAAAGTTGTGCTGCTGCTCTGAGTCACCGAGCTCCAGCTCTGAACTGAGAGGTGTTTCATTCAGAGAGCTTGTCTGGCTGGCTGCGAAAAGCTGGGTGATGTAAACCATCTTTTGCTCACAGGTGGAAAGCACCTTCCAGGTGTACAGGAAGGACTGTTGGCTAAGGCATTGCTGAAGGATTGGGGGGCTTGCTTAAGCAGGGTGAGCACCTTACAGGGTAGGTCAGAAGTCCCTAGCTGCAGAAAGCTTTGGAGGAGTTCTGTAAACCACCCCTGTGTGGTCAAGCCTCACTGAATTGCTTCTCATTAAAGCAGCCCGTGCTGGCATAGATGTTTTTCCCATGAAAGGCAGCTTGTAGGTATTAGGGGATAGTCCGTAATTTAAATTTACAGCAGTGAACACCAGTCTACCACTACAGGCCAAAGTACAGCCAGCCTGTTTCAAATCAGTTTGCAATATCAGTGAAAATCTATTTGGCACTTGTTCATTACCCTTTTTAAGACAAAGGAGATTATTCATTGTTTCCTTTAATGTCATCTGTTTGGTTTATGAGGAATGACTCAAGGAAGTTTTTCTCTAATTCAAAACAAACACTCTGCTTACACACTGATTGTCTGAACTTCAGCTGTCCTGGGGAGACTGCATGCATGTCAGGTGTTACGAGAGCAGAAATTATTTTCAGAGTCAAGGAGAAAAGAGAGAGAAACATGTTCTAGGAAGCCACAGCTGTTGGTAGCTTTTCATCTCTAACCTGTTGTAAAGATCTGACTGAAAATTAGACCCCTTGTGCAGTATACCGGGGGAGTACAGTATTAGTTACTTACACCCGGCTTCCTCTCTAATTGGTAGAAAAAAGATACATTGCCCTAGAGGACAGTTCAGAGCACCTTGGGCAGGATCCTGCTCCATGGTCCTATGGAGGGAATGGTTTCTCTCTGCTGACAACTGGCCTCGCTGTCCAAAGTCAGACTGTGGTTACTCCCTTTGTGTCTCCCTGCTGTATGCACTAAACAGCAGTCCAAGCTTGGTTGTACTGGATTGACTCTTCACAAATTTCAGTTGTGGCTAGACCATACTTATAAAATGCAACATATGAGTTTTCCAACTCTTACTGTCATGTTAAAATTACAAATAAATGCATAACTGGTAAGAAAATGTATAGCTTAGGGGTGGGGAGGGTGGTGACAGCCATTATAAAATAATGATGCCAAACAGTTCAAATTCAGTTTGGCTCGGTCATACCTGTAAGGTTCTGTCTTCCAGGGGGTGTTTGTTGGTCCATGTGAGAAGGATTGAATATAATTGGTAAAGATTGTTTTTTAAGCGTTGATATTATAGTTGGTGCTCCATCAGACACAAAATTTACCTAAACCTGTAAAATTGACAGAAGGAGACACCATGCTCCAGGAAACCCAGGAAAAAAAAAAATTAAAATACATTACAGAGTATTATAAATAGTTATTGACAAACCTCAGGCATTTTCAGAAGCACAGACAACCTAACTGCACTGTAATAAACTCCCAATGGACCTAGATAAATGTTAATCAGGATACTTGTTAAAATAAGAGGTCTTTGCAATGTGGGAATAATGAGGACACATCTAGTTTGAAGTGAACATCTGTACATAATATTCTTAAGGACATTACCTCACATAGATCAATATTTAAAGAATATTTTAAAAATAGTAGACAAATGAACAACAAATACACGCGTACTTACATGCTGACTGTAGCATGGTGGATTGGAAGAATCAAGAAAATCAACTTTGAATCTGAAGCAAGCCTTTGTATGGACCAGACAGGTCAGGGAGAGGACGGGTTTCCTGCTCTTAGAAGTGTTACAAGTGGGGAGAGGGAAGTGCATAGGAGTTTCTACAGTTTTGTTACAGTGAGCTTTCTGCACGTGTGTATAATGCAGACAGATACATCTATATGTGCACAGTATAGCTCACACGTGTTTCTAAGATCTTATATCAGTGGCAAGATCATGCTCAAACTGTTACAATTTGGAGGCTGGTTGACAGGCTTAAAAAACGTAGAAACATTTTTTAGTGTGTGTGTCAATGTATGATTCTGTCCATGCCCAACAAGAGGTCTGTGACACTGCTAGCATTGAAGGAGTGATTTCTTGCTCTGTGTGATGTTCTCTTGTGCGTCTCCATTCAGCTGTTGAGAATCTTCATTTCCATGTGCCTTTTCTCTGTTTCTCTGTTGCGTCATTCCTTCATGCTTTCTGAGAGGAAAATCTTACTGTGTAGTTGTTTGTGCTAACAGATACTGCAACTAAGACTAGGGATTAGATTCTCTTTGGCTGTAATGTTTTAACTCCTATCAGTGGAGCTATTCTAGGTTTTGGCAGTTGTAACTAATCAGATCATTAAACGATATATATAGTAAAATTTATCGATGGTTCTGGAGTGATATATGTGAGATAATACCATATCTGAAGGCACCATAAAAAGTATTTCCTGAGAAGCAGTCACTGTCTGACCCTCTTAATATTAAAAATATTTGGTCTTTCTATCATCCCTGTGGTATTAGGATACCATAAACTACTTGTTCCGCAACTCACAGATTAACGCATGTGAGCGTTATGTGGTATAATCAATAAGATGACCACTTCTAGACTTCTGAATTGCCTGGTTTTAGAGGCTGTTAAAAGTGTATAAAAGGAAATTAGTGAAATCCAAATTGTTTTCATTCTACAGCATTAAAGTTTTCATAAGTTATTTGTAAATATAAAATAGAATTCTAATGATGATTTTAAACAGCAGCTCATGGACATTTCATAGAATAATGGAAAAAAAGGCTAAGAAGAAGTATCAAGAAGTAAAATGACCTTTATCTGTATTGTTCTTGACAGATATTTGTCTAATATCCCAATGAAAACCTCCAACTGGAAATTCCACAATCTCTCTAGGAAATCTATTTTAAGGCTTAACTCTTCCTACTGTTACAAAGTTTTCATTGTTGTGTAAATCTCACTTGCTGAAATGTAAGTATCTTACTACTTAACCTGCCAAAGTGCATGAGTAGAATAGATTATTCCCCTTCTCTTTGCAAAAGTCTTTCTTTCTCCCTTAAAAGTATAAAATATTTTTTTAATAAATTCTAGCTGCTTGATGTGCATGTTCCTGTTGAATATGTTTGTTACAAGAAATGCAGTGCATTCAGTTCAGTTATGTTATCCCAAATGCTTAGTTATGTCCCCCTTATATTTTTTTGTGTTGCTGCTTTTTTCTCTTTATGCGCAGACCGATCCACAGTCAGTTTCTGCAGTGATTTTGCTCATGGTTCCATTCTAAGCTGCCATAATACCATATTCCCAGGACATCAATAAATCTGATGTATTTTGACTATTTATCTTGCAGGCAATAAATATCTGTTTACAAAGTGCGTTTCATGAATGCACTGAAATTACATTTGGGCTGCTGCAATCCTGGAAAAAAGAGGTGCTAAAGGTTTGATGCAGGAGAACATTGCATTTAACTTCAGGGGAGAACTAAACTTGTGATTCTGTCATCAAAGGTGAAACAGCAAAGCCCTATTTCTTGCTAACGTTAAACCATTTATTCTTATTTAGCTGTCATTTTTATTACAGGCATTCAGTCTGATGCTCATGACAAAAAAGTTCAGACATGCTTCAAAATGAATTCGTTGCATACCTAGTGTAGAAAACTATACTTTATGGATGGTAGCTGGAGGTGGCTTGTGGTTTACCACTGATTATAAATTATTTTTTAAAAAAAATATATATAATTGATATTCAGAGCTGATAGCATCAATTTTTATTGGAACTTACTCTTGTCTCTGTTTTATTTGTGGTTATAGGCATGTAGACGAACCCAGGCATATGGCACTTAGTATCTTGGTGGGCCCAACACTCTTCATTTATACTTTATCTGTCAAATTGCTATTTATGCAAGTATTTTTAGAAAAATCATTAAGTTATAATTGAGAGTATTCTTTTGTGAAGATGGCATAATGAAGAACAAGTTCTTACTGTGTGATAATGTAGTATTTCCTCTATGGAAAAGGGTAGTTCCTTAAACAATTAATGTAAATAGGACTTACTCAAGTGAATGACACATGTATATAAGAAGCCAAATTTCTGAACCTGTCTGAAGTCTCAGCATAAATGCCACCCTCTCTTCCATTCATCTACAGTAGCAAAGATCATTGCTATTCACAGCTATTCCTAAACCTAGCCTGCTTTGATCCTTCTGAATCTAATCCCTAAGCTTCTTTCAGCAGATACCACACTTAGCTTTTTTACTAGTCTGCCAACCACAGTCCTTCAATTTCCTCGGCTGAGCAAGTGCAGCAACTTGCAATTGTGTACCTTGCCAAAGCTGTGAAAAGAAAAGACAGTATTTGCAATGTGGGCTTGAGCTGTGGCCCTCGTTCACGCTCTGGGAGGCCACTGCAGAATGTCCCATCTTCCTGTTTTCCCCTGGTTTCTGCAGTCATGAGGAGATAGTTGGGTATTTTCCACTGTACAAGTTACATTAATGATAAATGTTAGATGTCTAGCTTCCCTTAGACTTCATGGCAATAAGCAAATAAAATAAAAGCAAGTAATTTTACTGCATAGCAACAAAATGAGTGTCCAGTGGGCTTTTGAACACTGTACACCTGTGCAGCTCTGCCAACCATCAGGCCTATGATGTTCAGCTACTAAGCTCAGATAATATTTAAACTAGACACTTAGACTTTGAGCACTCAGTGGCACTTTATTATTTCAAAGTTTGAATTTATAGGCAAAATCATTGGGATCAAAGTGGGAAGATGTTCTTTAGCCACAGTTCAAAATGCGTAGAAATAAGAGAGGAGTTGATATTTGTAGCCTGCAAAGTTTTTATATTTAAAAGCTAAAGTGAATGGCATGTGATCAAAGACTGCATAGTGTTGAGGTTATAGAAATGTGTGTTTAATATATAAATCATCATTCCTTGTGTTTAAATGTGAAATCTGAACTTCAAGCAGAAACTAAAGCAAAACTCCTAGGAGGTGCTGAGTAGTTCATACAGTGCAGTGCATGGTCCAGCTCATGAACTTCTCTTCTGAGGATATGGGGAATGGCTGTTTAGGCAGCCCATGATGTCTGAAGAGGCAAATGCTTCCTTCTCTGCTTGGTGTTTAAGGTCCATACTGCTGCCTATGTGTCTGCAAGATAAGACAAAGTGTGTCTGGACGGTTTGGTCTGGTACATTTAGGGTTGCCCAGGCTGCATTTTGGAAGAGAAGAGAGGATTTTGCTCTGATAATGAAGACTTGTGTGTCTGTCATAGAATAAACATATTTGGTATTTTTTTCTTTTCCTTGCACATTCCCCTTCTATTAAATTATGTATTTCCTCAAAATAATGGCTGAAAAGATGGACTGCAGAGTTTATAGTGGGAGGTAGATGGTCAAGTGCAGAGGAGGAGAGTTGTTGGGGGGAACCTTTCCCTCCTGTTTTTGGCTCACATACTGGTTTTTTCTCTGATCAGGTTTCCTGTCAGATTCACAAGAGCAGCAGCTGAGGATGCACCTCATCCAAAACCCTCTGGAGCAAGTGAGAGGTTTACCAGTGATTGCAGTGGAAGATCAGTCATGCCCTACAGATTATTACCCATTTGCAATGCCAGAGTGCTGGGCGTCAGCTGAGCACGTGGCTTCTCTCTGGATGCACATGGAAAGTGACGGATCCAGCACACCCAGCTTGTTACCTGAGTAGGTGAGGCTGACACAGATCAAACAATGAAGTCAGGAGGTGAAATGGCACACCTCAGGTTACAAGGCAGAACTGTATGGCTGAGAAAGGTAGGATGCCCAGCTCATACTCAAGATACTGCTGAAGAGATAACATCCTTATGAGTCATCACTCTTCCCCTGTTTCTGCCAGAAAACATGCATGACACTTTATCTGGCAAACTGGTTGATTTATGTATGTAGGTAATGTACTAACAAAACAAGTGAAACATTTAGTGTAGTGGTCCTCTTGCTTATAGTGCTGATTTTAAGTGCTTTAGGTTTTGGCACACCAGTGTGACACACTGATAAATCACCTGGCTTTTATAATCTGATTATCAGGGTCACTGAAAGTTATTTTAATGAGCCACTGAGTGTCACTAGACTCTATGGAAATTTTGTGTACATATGTACAAAACAGGAATCTGGACAAATAATTTTGGAACAAATTACTTGTAACCTCTAAATCCACTTAAGTGTTCAAACTGAATAAGCGACTGCTAGGTTGGTTGTTGCAGTTCTGGCACTGACTTCGGTTAGTTTAGTGTGCAACTACTTCTAAACTATGTAAGGTATAAATTAGTCTGCTCTGTGTTTTCCAAGTTCCAGCACAATAGTGGGATCTCCATACTTCAGAAGTTCTAATGTAATAGCAATAAAAGTAATCAACAGCATAAGGATATCTGCTAAATAAATAAAATGTAGATCATCTGTGAATATCCAGGTAACTTTTTGGTCACATATATTCTCAAAAATTAATTAAAACTATTAGAGAAAATATCTGCCAAGTAAAAAAAAAAAAAAATTAAAAAAGGAGGGGAGTAGTTTACAGAAAATGGACATATGCTGAAAGTTGTTCTCAGTCCTGTAATAAGTTGGGTTCAAAACATGGCTGGTGAGCCATGGTATTTCCCAGTCAGGTATTCAGCAGTCACAGGCCACACATCATCTTCTTGGCCATGCTTTTAGAAAAGTAAATGGACCCTTCTTAACAATTGCTTCAAGTATTCAGAAATAAGATTTTGGCACTTTTTCTTCAACATTAGACCTTCCTACTTTGTAAGGGCTAGGTGCCTTCCCATGAGATGCAGATGTAACCAGGCAGAGATTCTCACTCATAACATAGTGGATTATACCTTACCCAGATTGACTGATATGTCACTGTCATTGAGAATGCTGTGATATGTCATGCCCAGATGTGCACGTCCTAATAGCAATAGTAACAGCTGATAACATGGTCACTTGCCACATATCACGATACAGATGAAAACTTAACAATCAGTCAATATTGCTGTGCCTCACAGTATGCTTTTATTTTAATTTTTGGAGCATGAGGAAGAAGAGTGAAAGTAATACAAAATTTGAACAGTCTCTTGTTATTTGGGTGAAGGAGAAATAAGTGTCTGAGGGTCTCTGAGCTGCCTCTGTTTGGGGGCCTTTCACTGAGGGCATATTCAGGAAAAACTGCCTCATAAAACTCTTAGGCAAATCATAGCTATAAATCATAGGCAGCAAAACAATTTCCCCCAAGCCAATGGCAAATCGTTGCTATATCTTGAGTGTAAATTACTAACAATCAGCAACACACCTAGGAAATGGAGCAAGTCTACAGTATATTTACGATTTATCAGAGGTGAATATACTTTTGACAGAATTTAAGAGCTCCAGAAAAACATAGAGAAATAGGTTTGTTCCTCAGGTTGTACTTACCTCCCTTTCCTGGGGACCTTACAGCTGGTGCAGAAGCTGCTCAGTGCTACCTTTTTTTATTGCCCATTCCCAAGTGTGAGGTAGTTTGGGGGTTGTTTTTTTTCTTTCATCAAGGGACATAATCTGTTAGACAAGATAATTAAATGCGTATGGGCTAGATTCTGATCTTACTTACAGAGTCTGCAGTAAATCTGAACTCACTCCAGTGACTGCAAGGGAGTCATTCTAGATTTATGTTATTATAAATGGGATCAGAATTTGACTTGTATAAATGAATACTAAAGAGGGAAAAGAACTGTTCATGTTCACATTCCTAGCCCCTGGCAAAGGCTAACTTAACTCCCTTAGCCTTCTTTATTGAGTGTGGAGGGGTTCAGTGGCCATTGATCTTTTGGAAGGATTGAACCTGGATTTAGAGCTTTCAGAGAACCAATCATAATTATTAATTAATAGTATTATTAATTATAAAAGCTGGATGTGTTACTGCCAAAGGAAGTCTGAAGTCGTTCTGATTATGTATCTGTTTGTTTCCGTGTTCACCTTGGTAAAACTTGGGATCGCTTCTGTGCTTCAAACACCTTTTCTTCTTCTTAAATTATACTTTCTTTTCTTGCCAATATTATTGTGAGAGGGGCACACTACCAACCAGGTGATGTGGGTACATCTTATTATTCAAGAAGTCTGTATTTTTTGACAATAGTGATGAGCCAACTATGCTGCTCAAGGTTTCATACCACTCTGTTGCCGTGGTGTCTCCAAAAATGTCCTGACTTGACTCTCAAACATGAAGCTTCCACTGGGATTGGCCAATGGCTGCATATACAACATGGAAGAGTGCTGAATTGTTTCATACTTAAGGTTATGTCTTCCCCATAGAGAGCTATATTTTTGTCTTCTTTCCTCTATTATGGTGGAGATCTGGAAGAATGAGTTTAACATGCATTTTTGGTAAACATTTTTCTAAAAAGTAATTTTCAGTGGTAAGTCAGTCTCCACAACCACTCAAGTATGACCAGCAAATGATTCATTCTGAAGGCTGGGGATTGTGGTTGAAGACTTTTTTTCCCCATCCTGTGATTGCAGGAGCATAAATCAACAACATTCCTTCCCCCCCCCAATAAACAAAGCCTAGCTGATAGAAAGCAGGGAAGCCAGATTTATCTCAGCTAACACTGAGTTTTGGAGAAAAATGGGTGTTTTATAGAACTCGGATCTAAGTGGCTTCATGATTGTTGAAGACAATTCTTTTTCTCCCCTGACAAAGAAGGGATCCTGCAGTAGATACGGTTGGTACCTCATTTAAGTGTCAGTTGTTATATGCAGTGACTTCAAAGTCAAATATTCCACCCTTTTCTAATTTGTAAATATAAAATAACAGAAGGAGTATGTAATATTGGATTTTTTTTTTTCTTACTGTTTCCTTTTTTTTTCCTCAGAAGACTGCAGGATGTCTGTTTTGTGATAGTATGTGAAGATACAAATTAGGTGCCTGCCAAGTGACATCCTATTCTAAACAGTGAATTGGTAGCTGGTTTGTTCAGAGGAAGACCTGAGGTGCTGCACCAGCATAGAGGATGTTCAGACATCTGATTCTGGCATCATCTCAGGTAGGGAAGGGTGAGGACTTACTTTTGTAAGTGGTACTTCCTCCCTTGGGTTTTCATCCTGGGACTTCCCCACTCTGTGACTTAATGTGACCATGATCCCCTTCTAGCACCTGCCCACCTGTGGATTTTCTTCTTTAGCTAGAGACTTCACCATTTTACTATAGCTGTAGACTTGTATCATTTAGCTGTGAGCAGCCTAAAAATGAAACACTTTATCTGAACTTCCACAAACTCCATTTGATCTTGCACAAAATGGACTTGTGTCAGTAGAAAGCCTGGTTAGCTTTTTTTTAAAAGAAAAAAAAACAAAAATGATTTCCCTCTTCATTTTTCTCTCTTGAAATATTTTGATTAGTGCATTTATAACATGGAAGTTGCTGAGCATGACACAAGCCAAACCATAAGTAAAAACTGTAGATTGACAGAATAACTTCTTTTTGTAGAAAACAACTTCTAGCTAATTGCAAGTGGACACTAAATTTTCCCCCTTCCTTCCTGGTATGGTCTCCTCAGTCCATTCCTATACCAGAAGTGCAATTACCTCATGTATATCTCCAAGGTGGTTTAAAAGGCTTCTCTTCATCTGCCCCTAGGACTTTTATCTAGGATTCCAAAACAATCTGAGACATGATAAACTGTTAAAGAAAATTGCAAAATTGAAAGTATTAAAGTGTGCGGAAAAATGTCCCTACCATGTTGGAGGTGTCTTTAGTTACAGTCAAACAGATACTCTTTCATATTCTTACAATAAGAGTAAGAACGAAGTCAATTTCTAAATTAAACCAGTAACAGGAAGACTGGCACTTTGCTGAAAGCTGTTAAATGATTTAGAAAATAAATTCACCAATCCAAAAAACCTTTTTAGAATTCAAATCGCAATGTTTATTCTACTTGTCACTATCCCTTAATGTATTTCCTTACAGAGGCGGGACAATCAACCTCTGATGTCAGTAAGGCAGTAATATGGCAAGTAGCCCTTCTGTAGCTTTAATGTACTGTGCGAACATTGGAGGAGTTTTCATGTATTTCTTTTTTAAATCACATAATAATTTTCTAGACAAGTAATAAATATGGTATATTTTATATGAGCAAATAGATTGAGTAATTGACGGGAAAAAAATCAGCTGTCGGGTCCAATGTAATTCTAAAATGTAACTTTTAATTTAATTCTTATCTTTACTGGATTCTTCAAACTCTCTTTGGTGTCAATATGATTTTTGAGTAACTGACACTGAAGGGTCATTTTCACTATATCAGTGCACACAAAAAGATGATATTAGATATATGACTTTAGTTCTGAACTTGGTGGTCTGAGTGAATCCGGTGCTATACTCGGGTACTTCTGGGTTTGTTCATTGTGTATTAGTCTTGCTTTCAAATTGATAAACAGCTTTATGGTGTTTCATGTATGTATTTTCAAGGTAGCTGGTATTTCTTTTAAAGCTCCTTTTACATAAAGCACAGCTAATGCTAGTTTTCTTCAGATAAAAACTTTATGGATTCCTGTAAGTGTGATTCTCTGTCATCTCAGAGACCATGAAATCAGTGCATCTTTTTGTGTCAGTGATTTTAAGTCTTGGATATTTCTCATACTTGATGTTTATGGAAATTCTAGTCACATAAATATGGAACACCAGCAGATCTAAGTAGTGATGTACTAAACATTGACATGACAGCTTATATTTGGAGATGCCAGAAGATTTTTCAAGAAATAAATACTAAAATCATGTAGCACTCCTCAGAAGTCCAGTTAGTTGCAAAACCCCATTACACATCTGGCTCAGTGATCTACACTTGCTAATAAAATATATAGTGTTAATTTGTTTCTTGGACTTTGCTCATAGCTATCTTTGGTGTGTTAGCCTATAATTTCTTGCCTTTCCCTGCCTCCTGTCAGGCAGCAAGGCTGCCATCCTTGAAGACGGCAGATCCTAGGAGAGAGACAAGAATTGCCTGTCATAACCACAGTTCAAGAGGCACCCTGAACAAAATAGCATCTTTGGAAGTTGCTTTCACAATATAAACAATTTATTTGTGAAAAGTCAGACACAGGTTACAAAATCAAACTGCTACACAGTGTCCCAGAAATTCCTGAGTATCTAAATCCTGAATATCTGTTGCTGAGATGAGACCTTGGACAATTTCTTTCAGGTGGAAGAGCAGGGGCAACAAGTGTTACTCTCAAAGGCAAGGTTATCTGGGGAAGCTGTTGGGAAGGACACACACTGGTCGCTAACAAAGATTTGCTATCAGAAGTTCTTATGTGTTCTCTTGGATGATCAGATGCAGACAGAAGGAATATTATGCTGAATTGAATGATTTGCATTATACATCAACTCTAATATACTTACTTCAAGGCTATGTAGTTAGCAGAGCCCATGTACTATGGAACTTACAAGCATTTTTCTACCTTCTTTTATATCAGGTACTGGTAATCAAGGATGAAAGGTGATGATTCCAGATGACAGTTTGAATTGACAACTTTTGAAAAGAAATCAAATGCAAGACGATGTCCCCCACTTGCCCCTGCCCACTCCCCAGCCCCCACACCACTGTTTTAATTAGCTTAATTGTTTTTCCTTGGCTTTTTTGGTTTTGTGGGGGTTTTATGGTTGTTGGTTTTTTTGGGTTTTTCTGTTTTGGTGAGCGTTATTTGGAGTTGCCAGTGGGGTTAATTTCTTGGCTGTTCTGTCAAATGCTAGGTTCTAGTACAGATATTTGTGTATATATGAACAACTGTTTTTTAATAACCTGCCAAGAAGCTATAATCTTCCATTGCAATCCCCTGGGATTTAATTAGAATGGTTTTCCACAGCCTGACATGTTTATGGGGCATAGGTAAAGAGACAGTTCATAAAACTGTCAATTTTCTGAGAAATTAAAGAAAAATTGGGCTGCTTAGTGCCTTGGCAATTCCATGTTGCTGATAGTAGCATTGCAAACAATGAAATCAAAGGCAATGTAACAAGATACTGATGCATTAGAGATGGGGAGGGTTTAAAATTATATACAAAGGCATTTGTCAATTTGAATTTGAATGCATAAGAGGAGAAATATGGAAAACAAAATATGAACTCTAGTAGCTGCACATTAAACTGCTGCAGTTTAAACAGTGCAAAGCTGAATAGTCTCTTCATTGCTTTAACAGTAGCTCTAACTTTCTCTCCTAGGGCAAGTGGGAAGGGATGAAAACTGTGAAAGGAAATAAGGCAGGACTATGAAAGCACTTGCTACTGCTAAGGTTAGCAGGTCGAGGGAGGTGATTCTCCCCCTCTACTCTGCTCTTGTGAGGCCCCACCTGGAGTACTGTGTTCAGCTCTGGGGCCCCCAGCGTAAGAAAGGCATGGTCCTGCTCGAGCGGGTCCACAGCAGGGCCACAAAGATGATCAGGGGGCTGGAGCACCTCTCCTATGAACACAAGCTGAGACAGTTGAGGGTGTTCAGCCTGGAGAAGAGAAGGCTTCGGGGAGATCTTATAGGGGCTTTCCAGTATTTAAAGGGGGCTTACAGGAAAGATGGGGGGGGACTCATTAACAGGGAATGTAGTGATAGGATAATGAGTAATGGCTTTAAACTGAACAAGGGTAGATTTAGATTAGATATAAGGAAGTAGTTTTTCACTGTGAGGGTGGTGAGACACTGGAACAGGTTGCCAAGAGGTTGTGGATGCCCAATCCCTGGAAGTGTTCAAGGCCAGGTTGGATGGGGATTTGAGCAACCTGGTCTAGTGGAAGGTGTCCCTGCCCATGGCAGGGGAGTTGGAACTAGATGATCTTTAAGGTCCTTCCAACCCAAACCATTCTATGATTCTATGATTTCTGTCCTCCTTGCTGATTGGACTCTCAGGATGCTTGGTCATATAATGAAAGGGTATGAGTAATTAGAGGTACAGTCCATGGCATTTCCTCATAGTTGATACAGACCAGGTCTCTTGGAGACTGTTGCACACTGGTGGGTGAAAACAATACAACTGCCAAATTCTGTCCATGTTCTTTATAGTAACTTTTCAGTCAAGCTATTTGGGTGTATCTGAGTTTGGCTACCCTCTTTAATGTAAAATAGCAGGTATTTCCTCTTCTTTATGGCTCTCACGTATGATTGTTTTTAAAAAAGGAATTAGAGTTGCCATCTCTGTCCCGCGTGCAAATCATCTGTACTTCACAGTAGAGATAAATTGGTATTAGGAACAGTAAGCAATGAGAGTCTGGGACATGGTTTCCATAGCAGGGTCAACTGTTGTTGAGGAAGCTCTATAGTGGGTTTGGCATTTAATCAGAATTTGGTAGGGATGGTTCATGCCTGTGTTCAGTACCAAGTGGGCACTTCTATAACACATTTTACATTAATATTACTGAATATAAAATCAGAGACCTGTATCATCTTTGTCATGCAGTTTCAGTGGCTTTTGTCCAATTCTGGGAATTACATTTTAGGAATAAATACGAACAGGCCGAAGAGCGTTCAAGAGAAGGTTAACAGATAACACAAATAGAAAAGGTTTGTGAAGCACAGGTCACCAAGGAAAACCTGAAAAAAAAAATTTTTTTTCTCTTGTCTTCCAGAGGAAAGAAGTTTACAGAGGCATAAAGCAGTTTTCTGATGTATCAAGGGCTCATCTCCAGATCCAGTAAAGTCATACCAGGAAGCAGTTTGCTTCATTATAGACAAAAATGACTGACATTAGGAGAACCTTTCTAGCTGTGACTGTTAATCCCTGGAAAAGCAGGTTATGGAGTCTTTGCCAGTGGAGACTTTTAAGAAGGTTAGACACATTCTTGCTTGTATTTTCTACCTGCTGTAGTACGAAAGAGAGGACCATTCTAGTTCTGATGTTTCGCATCGTACTATTCTAAGAATTAGATAAATAAGAGGACACATCCCAAACAAATAAATTTTCATAGCTTCAGTTAATCAAGGGAAAGCCTTCTCAGGGTGTATACTGCATAGCAGTGACTGTGCTCTGCTACCACAGGTGAGGCAATTGAAAACACAAGTGTTACAGAAGCGTAGTTAGGAACTGATAAGGGAAGTACATTTGCTTTATCCAGATCTTGGGCTGCACATTAAGCTGCTCAGGTGTAAAGAGTGCAAAGCTGAATAGTAGTCTGTTCAGCACGTATGGACTAGACTCTATATTTTACCTCAAAGTAAACAGAAGAGTGTGACACTTCAGGCTGATGTTGTCATGGCCTACAGACAAGTCTATCTTCCCTGTTACCTTGTGTTCTTTCTTTATCTCTGTTTGTCCACATATTCACCTATTACACACTGTCAAGATACTTGGATGTCTTCCATGTCTGGCATTTCTTCATACAATGCAATGCAGCGCGTAATGCAATGAGACTCTGCACTGGGGTCCCTAGGCAGTATTCCAGTAGCAATCAAAATTAATACTGTCAGCATTTACTGTGGATCCATTTGTTTATTTTCACTATGCCATTTCTTAAACCATGTCATTTCCTTTTCCTTTTGTCTTACTCTGTAGCTGTATCATCTCCTCATTTACTTATCTTCATTAATATTTCTATCCCTTTTTTTATTTTGCTGCTCAAGTCTCCTCTCTGCCCAGCTTTTTAAGTTAGTCATTAATCCTATAAAATATATTGTAGGAGCCATCAGATACAGAGATTGTGTGATGTGTCTCTTATAACCATAAAACACCTTAGGGAGAATACTTTCTCAGCCCAAAACATCATCTTTTCGCTTCTTGCAGGATTATTTAACTTCCTGTCTTTTTCTCACTTCTTTTTAGGTTCCTACCAGACTTACCAGGTTGGTGGGGTTTTTTTTTTCAGGCAACTATAAAAAAAAAGTCACCAAGCCATTGGATCTAGGGTTTTTTTATATTCCTACACGTACATGATAAAAAAGGGAAAATAAAAGTTTATGAGTCTCTCTTTTTCAGAGAGACTGAAAAAGAAAGGAGTGGAAGTCAAGGAGAATCTGTGCTATAGGTCAGCAAAGAACACAGAGATTGAGTGCAGATCAAAGAAAGTTAAAAATTATTTGACAGCTTTTGATTTAGAGCAGCCATGCTGAGAAGTCTCCTGTAATAATTTATCCTACCTTTCACTCGTAGATTGCTGAGCTGTCTTGAAAGAATTCAGAGACTGTGGAATGCAGCCACTCTTTTCATTTATGATTTGAGAAGATGGGATGCAATGTGTCAATGTGTGATCAAGATGTCACTCTCTATCAGAACGGCTCTAGATGATTTTCTACAAAAGGCTGTGAACTGAATATTCATGGGAAAGATTCAGTTGCTCCTATGCTTTATGAGGCTGATGAAAGAAAGCTTAGAGTAGTGCGCCGCCATGTAGAATTGTGCTTCCTCTTGAGATTGGTTCATTTTGTAGATTCTCTCTTCCATTATGAGTACTTTTCCTGTGGTGGGGAGGTGTAATAAAAATGGAATGCAATAGGCTGTGCTTAAGGTCAGTGTGATTGCGTATCTGGTATATCCTGTGTCTTAGAGATTCGCTTCTCATCACTAATGTGTGTTAGAACAGTGATATTCCACTGAATGCAATAATGTTCTTCCTGAACTGGACCCCAGGATTCGTTGCAGAGGCAAAGAATATAAATCCTTAATTCATGCATAGAACAAGACAAGCTAAAATGGCACTCATCAAGATTGAACTGTACTATCTCAACTACAAAAATGTTTTAGGATAATTTTATTAGGGTCCTATAAACTTCTTACATGGACTGCTCCCACTATTAGGCATTCAGGGCTGCCTTGACATATGTAGCATCTACCTCAGTGCAACATCCCTGCCAGTGCTACACATTCTGAATTCACATGTCAGTCCATATCCTCCAAAACCATCAGATTGGCTTAAAAGTGAGGAAAGTTCATACAGTGCTCCAAGATTTGGGGCTTTTAGAATTATATCAAATGGTACATGACTATGTGGCAAAACAATGTAAAGGTGTATAATCAGAATAGAATAGAATAGAATAGAATGCCTAAACATGCCCAGACTATTCATGCTCTCACTATCCTTGGTAGCGGCCATCTGCTGAATGACAATAAACATATATAGAATGCACTGGGGAGTGTATTTTGGTTGTAGTAAATACCTAACAATAATAAATGCTCTGAAGTATTCTGCGACAGCTCCATTTTGATTTAGACAACAGTAGAACTAGTGCTGTTTTTTTCACAGATGGAGGTGGTTTGATTGGCAGTGGAACACAATTCAAATATAGAAGGCTTCTACTGCTTATCACAAGAAATCATAACAAATATGCCACAGCAGATCTTTAACATTTTTCATCAAACAGTATAGGAAACATCTTATTTTTATAACA
>VYZV01001168.1:2277-15973 GCA_013401275.1 Pandion haliaetus | reverse complement strand
CTTTTCAAAGGCTGTCTTGGATTTAAGTAATAACTGGCTGTGTCAAGGCATCATGTCAGGTAGTATAGCAGTACACTTCAGAACTCTTGAATAGTGAAGTGATTCATAAAAATCAGTACTGGCTGGAAGCAGATCTCCCCTGATGCTAATGACCACCTACTTTCTCATCTCCTTTATGAGTGTTTATTTACAAAGGAGCTCTGTCAAGTTCTGTGTGTAAAATCATATCACTTTATGAATGTTCTGCCCAACATGTAGCTAAATTCTTCTTTGCATTTAACCAGTAGCATCTTACAATGAACACTGGGAAGAGTACACAACAATTCTGCGAAGATTTGCGACGGAGTAAAAACAGTAACAGTAAAAATGTGGTGGTTTTAATTTTTTGATTCAAAGGAGAATCTTTCATGAATCCATCCAAAATTCTACCAGTGAACATGATCAGAGCTGCACTTTGCTCTTGAAAGAAGCAAATGCACTATCTTGCAGAGCTTTGCTTTGTAGGGAAATATATTTGTACTATGTGAAAAAAAAACAGTGACATTCTCCTAATGGAATTATCAGACAGAAAAGTCCAAATGTATTTGAATCTTATTTTTTTTCTATGTAAAAAAAAGAAGAAAGATCCTTTAAACTGCATGTTCACAAACACAGGAAGAGAATTACAAAGGAGGAAAGGGCACAGCAGAAACACAGAGCTGTAGCTGCATTCTAATTCTACAACTCCTGAGCTGCATTTCAGACTTTATTTTCCAGCCCAGCCTTTACCTCCAGCTCATGCTAAGTTACTTTCTCACTGTCTCTCTGAGAGACACAGAAAAATTTGAACAAAACAGAGCAGGCGTGTGTTTGTGCCTCTGTGTGTGTGTCAAACAAACAAGATAATTTCATGCATTAGAAAATATGACAAGTACAATTTACGAATGCTTGATCAGAGTGAAGCAAAGCCATGAGTCAGCGATGCCATAGTTAACGAGTGAAAAACTATTCCATCCCATTCCGTGTTCTGTACACGGCTAGATGAGGCTGTTATACAGAGGCAGGAGGTTGTGCAGCCACTCCCCCATTACACAAATACACTTACTAGGTAGCGCTCAACAAAAGGGTGGGGGCAGGAAGGTTACAGCTCCCCAAGGCTTCCTAATAAAACCACCTCTGCTCAACATTTTACATAATGATATAATGCATTATATTATTATAAGCAGTGACATCATAATAAAATACCGGAGTGCTACTCAAGTGGCAATGAACACCTAAGATATATTTCTATACTTGTAATTCAGTTCCTGTATTTTTTAATTATAGATAAGAATTTAAAGTGAAAATAATTATTCATTCCATAAATACTGTTGTAATGGATCCCTGGCATATAATTAAGAGGCCTTTAATTTTAATTTCGTATACTGAACGCCTGTTTTTGGAGGTATTCCATATTCTGTATTCAGGGCCTATACCTGCAAAGCTGTAAGCTTCTATTTTAGTGGAAGCTGAAGATGCTGCATGGTTTGCAAATTTAAGAACTTAGCTTTTATAATGACAGATACAAATAACACGGCTGCGTCAAACATGTTGCAAGGCATTTTCCTTCCTTCTAATTGCGATCCATTTCAATCATGCTGTCAGTGTTCCTTGGCCCATCTCAAGTTGGAGCACCATTTTCTAACTCATACTTGCAATACAGCCAGTAATGACGGAGCATCTTCTTTCTAAAGTGCCCAATAGCTAAAAGAAGGAACCTAATGTCACAGCATTCAGCATTTTCTAGAAATTGATCTCTTTGATGGTAGAAAAATAGTTAGCCTATAATCTCACTGATAATGTGAGAATAGATGTCTCCAGTTATTTGCAACTGGATATACCTTTCCACCTACAGTAAAGATTAAAATCATTGGCACATGATTATTACTAGGTGAGGATAGCCTTTCTGAAAAGGTAACTGTATTTCTCAATTCTAGTAAATACAGACACTCACATCTTTAAAAGTACAACAATAACTGGCACCTTTTTGGCAGACTCAGCAGGCAGGTCAAAGATTGTCTCAGCATGTAGAATGAATTAATATTTCTCTCCCAACAGTGGGTCCTTCTAGAAAAGGCTTAAGGCAGATTGGTGGGGCATTCAAAGTAAAGCTGGAGAGGGGGGTGAAAACTTTTGTTTATATGAACATTTTTCAGATTTACATCTAGAAATATTTAAGGGTTTTAATGTTTTAATCTTGTATGAAAGACTCCGCCCTTCCCTGTCCATCCCTTATGCGTCTGGTCTCCTCTACAGCCCACCACACACATCCTAAGCTCTCTTCCCCCATTTCACTCTGCACTCCCGCTCTGCCTTTTTGCAGGACTCTGTGCGTCCCCACCTCTGCCTTTAGGCCTTTGTTCCCAATTCCTTGTCTTCTACTCATGCTCCTAACCCCACTTCCCTCACTCTTCCTACCTCACTTCTGAGTTTCTCCCTGTGTGTTTTAGCTCCTTATGCTCTAGATTTAACTTCTGTGCATCTGCTGATTGCTTTCTCTGAAGCCCAAAGGAATTGCAGAGGGCCCTACTCTATTACAAGAAATACTTTTTGAGTATCAGCCATACTTATACTGCACATAATTTAGGAAGCGCTATGTTTCCTCCACTTCTTGCTGCAATAGGGTACAAAGTAATCACTTTGCTTTTGTCTCCTCATGCTCACAAAAGAGTAACGAATGTCCCTTAGTGCTGCATCAAGTTGGCATTGACAGTTTACAGGGCTTCTGCATTCAGGTCTTCTTGTTTAGTCATGCAGACACATCTGCAGTAACAAAAATGCACTCTGAAGAGATTCATTAACTATTTGTGACTAACCTGTAATATTTAGTGCTAAATGAATATGCATTAAAAAGTGAATAAATCAAATAACAACAGTTGAGACAGAGAGCATATAACTGACATAAAATGTACTTTTCCTGACACCCAGATACAGTTGCTGTCTCTGAAAAACAGGTAGTGGGAGGAGTATTCCATTCTCAGTGTCTTCATGGGCATAATATGGCGACCTGAAAAGGCAAGAGCATAATTCTCTTCTCACTTTTCTTCCTGTTCCGAACCTACAATTGTAAATGCAGGCTGGCAGAAGTGGCTTGCCTTGCTGGCTCCTCACAGACAGATGTAATAGCAGCGGCTGCAACTTTCTCATGCCTGAAAGAATTAGTGAACATTGTGCAGCCCTATGATTCTCCTAGACATTGCATCACGTCTAGATGGCATTCTCTCACCCAGAACCATGGTTTACCATTCCTCCAACAAATCTGTAGTACTCTCTGCTTAGCCTACATTCAAATAATTCTAGTCATTTAAGAAAACATCTAAAAGGAAATAAACACCAATTAAGGCACAGCCACTTTAATACAATAAAGATCAGCTCTGAACATCATTTCTTTGCTTCCTATCAGATAAGTCTCCCATTTTTTGAACATTTCATTTTGTACTTAGATTATGTCTTCTCAGATAAGCTTTAAGCATTACCATCTGTTCTGCAGCAATCACATGATCCTATCACTTTGATTCAGTTGAATACAAATCCCTTTGACAACAGGGAAACAGCAAAATAACACACATTTGTTGCAAAACCTGCCACAACCATAGATTGTTCAAGAGCTGCTTCATAGTGGAGGTAAAAGACATAGGGAGACTCTTCTACACACCTCTTGCCTGTGCCCCATACTGTCCAGGCAGCATTCTGACACTGAAGCTTCTTGTTTGCTAGGGCGATTGAGTCAGTGTTTCAGCTGTGTTCAGCAGCCCCAAGGGCTGAAAGCTTAGCCAGGGCCCCATGCCTCTGCATGCCTGCTAGCATTTGGAAGCAAATCCTGAGTCAGAGGGAATACACGTTTCTCTCTCAGATGTAAAAGCACTATAGTTACACCTCTCAGCAATCTCTGAGGCATTCTTTCTGCATCTGTCCTCTGCAGGCAACTGGCCCACAGCCACTAGAGTTGGTCATTGCAGCTACAGATCTTCCCTGCTGGTTTCTAGGAGAAAGGCAAAAGCAGGGTTTGTACCTGCTATCGTGGCCACATCTATTAAGAAAAATCCAGTGAAAGGCTGGTGCATATTATGCAGGTATTTGGAGCATTCTTCTACTTAGAGTAATTTCACCATTGGAATGGACCCATTTACCAGAAAGATGATCCTATTCAGACTCAAAACGTAGAAGACAGAACAAAATATTTTTCTTTAAGATTTGAAAGAACATACTGTACTATCAAAGTAGCTTGCAGTTCCTAGCTTTGCATATGCAGACAATGTATATAAGCTGGATGAATCACCAAAAAAGGGTGCATTGTGTCCATCTGCACTCCCTCTCAACAAGGTGTTACAAACATTGTATCATTCAGAAGGTACTTTCTCCTTATTTTCACCCACTGGATAATTCTCAGAGGGAAAGGTTCAGCTGTATTTGTGGTTGTACACATGAACAGGTTAAACTGCTGTATATTGCTATTTATAACTGATTGAAATTTAGGCTATTGATTTATTTTGAAGGAAAAATATAGCAATAAGCCAATGTACTACAAATTCTAGCTGAATTTGGTATTATGACCCTTCTAATGTCCTATAATTTACACACAAATTCAATGTTTCATTTTCTCCTCTTATTTTAACAGCACTGAAAATTCACTGAAAATTACTGGAATAGGAATTTCTATATGAGAACTTTGAGGGTGAGAGTAACAAAATGCTCAGATTTCAATGGTGCAAAGACAAAAATGTCTCAGACCACGCACTGTTCATTTGTGTTTTAGCATCTATTTAAACTCGGTGGTTTCTCCAAGTTTGTAAGCTGTTTCCATAGTTAATCTGCAAGCAGTTGGTGAATATAAATCTCTCAGAAGCATGCTATCTTTTTTCTGTCAAGCTAAAAGGGAAAGGGTGATTCATTTTAAGTGTATCGATGATAGAAAAGCTCTGAATAGGATTTTATCTGCAATACTCTACTTGAAAGGAACGAAATGCAAGTTAAACAAACAGTAACAATGAATGCATTTTTTTCAGGGGTGGTCCTCTTGGAAAATGTTAACCACATTAAAGTAGGTAGTTATTGAAATATGCAATTAATTTTAAGTTGATAGAAGTTGAAACTGTCATTCACCTGAGCAGGTGGTGGAAGAACCTTCTTGCATATCTGCTGATTGGGTCCCTGTACTCCAGCACAGTTGCATCCAAGAGGGGTCTTGTTGGGGCATAAAAGGTTCCAAGGCTTGCCTCAAGCTGTGCTGTGGAGTTCAAACGCAGCAGCAATGAAACAAGTGAAACTGTTTCAATTACAACAGGTTGCTCATGTTTGCAATCAGTCAAATTCCTCAAACACTGATGAAATGTGATGTTGTTGTAGGACAGATGAAATTAAAATATGACAGATTGTACAAACACAAATGTGCACATAAACTTTCACTTTGAGGCAGAGTTGACAAGGACTTTGAGCAACAAAAGCTGTCAAAAGGATGAAGAAGTCTATAACACATCAAGTTCTTACCAGCAGTGTACAATTAAAAGTGACTCATAAGAGTAATACAGTTTGAACAAGTTTGTCCAGTAGAGATCAACTCTCAATTAGCTCAAATCACCTTTGTCCTCTTAGGTAAACAACAAGGAAGTTCAGTTTTTCAGGGATTATTGTGTTAGGTCAGCAGGTGACAAAACCCTTCTTGTGATGGCCTAGAGGTCTAAGGAACCTCCTTCAGCCCACAGATATTTAAAACTTTAAAAAAAAGGGTCTAGAAACCCTAAGGGTTTGACTCTCTCTCCTACAGCATGTAGTGGTGGGAAACAGGATAACCTCCTTTGTAATCAATAAAATAAAGCCCTTTTGTTACAGAAGTTCTCTCCGCTTTAAATACTTTCTGACTGCTATACTCCACAGCTGGAGCTCTTAGGCATTTTTCTACATGTTTTCAATACAAAACTATAAATAATACAAGAAAATACATGGTATACATTTGTCTCCCACATGCTTAGCTGAAAGGAAATTTAATGATCAATAATATTTATGTTATGTGACTTCTACTTGAGAGTTAACATGTAGTACAAGTCCTTATAGGCAGAACAGGGAGAATTTGCTATATAGATTCTCCTTTCAGAATGAATGTGCAAACTGCTACTGCTAATCAGAATTTTGTGGGGGCTTTAAAAGCACAATATAACCTACTGTCTCATTAGGCAGACAAAATCTTATTAATTTGCTATTATTAATGTTTGTTTGAACTAGCCATTTCTGTATTTAGTGATAATGGTTCTTTATTTCCAAGCATAGTTACATTTTATTTTATTAGGCTCGATAGCACTAAATGTGCTAATAGTACTGTGTTAGGAACACAGGCAAACTGTTAGTAAATTAAGTTTTGCTGTATTTTAAATCTAGACAGTAAGAAAAGTTGAACTTTAAATGCATTTTCTTTCAAAGCAGCAGTCAATTTAGATTAAAATTGAATACAGCAGTACCTTTGCAAAAACTCTCTTGCCATTGCTGTTTTGTTGACAGCATGTTTTGTACTTCTGAAATATTTCAATGTACATGGAATACGAGTAACTACCAGCACAGTTATAGAATCATTAGATAGCCCAGCTTGATGTTGAAGGCAGAATAAAGATCTCAAAGATAACTGCCCCATCACTATAAATAAAAGGCCCCACTGGGTTTTGCTAATAAAAAAGAAAACAAATTACCATGCCAAATTTGTTAGATTCACATAGAATAACTCCTGGACAGAATAAAATTCCATGTGTTGTAAACAGGGAGCTGCATGGGGGGAAACACACAGACATCTATTTATAATGTGCATATTTTTACAAAAGTTTCAAACCCAGCCCTTTTCATGGGTCCTTTTAAAACCATGTTTTATTTAGAATTGATGCACTATGTTTGCAAAGCAGAGATTTTTTTTTAATCAGATCCCCCAAAATGAGATAGCTGATGCCTTGGCAGCAATGTAGGACACCTTGGAGTTTTTCTATCATCAAACACACCAGAATCCCAAGTATTCTTTTTTGCCACAAAAGATGCTTGGTCCCCAGCTGTCTGCCTGCTAGACTGGAGGATAACACCTTCACTAAATCAAGGCACTTCAAACCTTGAAGTCTATTGAGTTTCAAGATAGACAGCAAATCAAGAGGAAGGCATCACACCAGGCTTCAGCAGAGAGAAGGCTGAACCTAAAATGCATCATTTCTTGTGAGGGACCCCAGCTACTACTGCAGGAGGCCAGATTACGCTGAGGACAAATGCTATAATCCTAAAGGAGGCAGCAGAGGATAGTGTATTCAAAGCCTTTGGATCTTGTAATGAAAAATGACCCTTCAAAAGCACCTTAGAAACCATACTAAAATCTCCTGCCCTTGTTGCAGGAAAATGTCCCTCCTTAAGTTGATGCTGTCTCAGCATGAATATATAACAAACATTTCAATTCTATATTAACTAACATTGTTCTGTAGCATAAGCTAAATTTATGTAATGTAATAAAGTTACAGCATATATATGATAGTGCTATATATATGAAGTCATGCCTGTACTATATATATATTAAAATATGAATTATTTTATCATCACTATTGATACAAATGAACTAAAATGCAATCAACACATTGATTCAGATTTTATTGAAATTATTTGTCTACATACAACATTTGACTATTGTCTTCTTTATACAGTCAATAAATATATTGATAATAATAATAAATAATCCACATATGAATTACACAGACACCACAAAAATGCATTAAAATTATAACCAATCTCTTACCTTCTCTGTCTGGTGTAAGCTTTTGTTTAAGAAGGTGATTGACAATGGTACTCAAGCATATATAGCACTGACGACCCATTGTGTTCCAGTTCATGGTGTTCAGGACGTTAATTGCCTCATGTATCTCATCGTAACGAATGTACTGGTGGATGATTTCCACAAGGCCCAGCTGTCCTCTTGTGATCACACCTTTTACAGGAAATATTAAAACCAAAGACAATGTTATGAATACGTAAAACAGTAGCTGACTACTTTTCAGAACAGCTAAAAATAATTGCTGTTGGTTAAAATTAGAAAGTTTAAGTTAATGGGTTTCAGTATTGAATTTTTATGTGAGACAGCTCCTTATTATCTTGGTATATTTAGACTGAGGGTGCTTTGGACAGCAGAGAAAAAAACACGAGTGAACTTCACACACCGAGTTTGAGCGAATGTGGCCAATACCCACTGGTGACAACATCATGTAATGAAGTTTGTTTTAAACATGATAGAAAAAGCTTATTCCTAGTTTATCATTACTGTATTGGAGGTAATAAATTCATGTTCATAGCACCTCCTTTCTGTAGAGAAAACCTGGTGGACAACACTAAAAAATAGCATTTGTCTCAAACAAATGTACCTATGTGTGCAAGTTTACAGCTGCTCAAACTTCGAAGCAGCAGTTACTTGATTACTCTCCATATTGCAATTGCTCTTGAACTTACTTCTAGCTTGGCAAAATTCTTGGCAAAAAAGAAGTGAAGCATTTCTTCTGTGAGGGGATATCATGAAAGATACCAACATCTAGGGACCTTGGAATTACAGCTGCACATGAAACCAAGAACAAGCTTGCCATAAGGGAAAAAAATGAGCAATGTATTGCTCACTCCATGAGAGCATGATTTATCTACAGCACTCTTATCTCTGAAAAATAGAAATTAAAAGACTGTCAACATTTCTTGACTTGTAGATCTCAGCTTCTGAACAGAAAAGGTAACTGAAAAGCTGCAGAATGTAATGTTATTTATTGTCTCTGACTAGCCAAATGATCATGTGACATAAGCCACACATGGCATTTTAGTAATTCTTGCTTGTTTTGGGTCACTGTACTAGAGTATTCTTTATCACCACTGCTCCGGATATTAGATAGAGACCAGAATTAATTTACTGTTCTTCTCTTGTTAAATAAAAACATAAAGTTATTTTTTTATTTTCTCAATTTATATTCTGATGTTGCTTGTCAAAACTAATTGTAAGAAAAAAATTCTGATGAGAAAGGGAACAAGCTGAATTTCAATACTGATATTAAAGCCATAAGATGGCTGGGTAAAAAAGTCTGATAACAGAGAAAAGCAGACCTGATATATAGAAAACATACCACACAAAATTTTCATAAATGTAGTTGTGAATATTGTTTGTGATGTAAAATAAGAATTGAGAAAAAAAAAAGTAGAGAAAAACATCTGACTATACCTCGAGGACAAGTCACCTGCTGAGAAATCATGTATACATATCTGATGCTTTGGGCAAAAAAATCTTACATATTTATTTTTTGTAACAGAAATACTTTAGGTTTTTTGTGTCATTAAAGAAAAGACATGGTTGTCTATTATATTTCACTTTACATTTGCATGTGTTAAAGCCTATGGACATTATACTGTGTAATAGCCATGTTTAACCTGTGTATGTGTGATAACATATAAATGTTACGGTAGACTTTATTCTTCCTAAATGTTTAGTGTTTTTAAAGTATTACATAAGTTGGGCAATCTTCACATTAATCACTAAGTGAAGATGAAAATACTTATTTGCATGCTAATTAAATATAATATTATATTTAACATGTCTTTTGAGGCCAGCAATGCTGAACCACTGGCACCAGTATCAAGTTTGGCATTATCCAAGATCTGGGTTGACATCAACGACAAAAAGCAGCAATACTTTTGAAAATGAGTTTGGCATTAGACACCAAAAATATTTGCCATTAATGTTTGAGGGTAAATTTAATATGAATCTTTTCCTGAAATAAATCTGGCTAGACAGCACAATGGAGAGTTCACAGAACTTGTCCAAAATCATAATATGTCAGCTGGAATTTAAAAACATATNAGCTGGAATTTAAAAACATATTTGCCTATTCTCATTGACATAATTTCTTAACAGACTTTTATGGGAAACAATTCCAAGCCATGAATTAATTATGGATTATATTTCAGTCCTGAATGCCTGTCTGGGTTTTGCTGTCATGGACCCCTAAATTTTCCGTATAATATATATTTGCATTATTTCTTAAATAGCAGAGACCTAAAAACTGCTGAGGTTGGGAAGAGGGGCTGNAGAATTAATTTTAAAATGTGATAACTTTCAGCTGTAGAGGTCAACATCTTCCCATTTGGATGTTTGACTTCTCCTGGGTGGTGCGCTTCCAGGCAACCTGCTTGGGAAAAAGAGGTGACAGCCAACTCACTGCCTAATTGATTTAGGAACGGTGCCCAGGGAGACAGTCCAATTAAGTTTACAAGCTGGCAATTAGCAGGAAAGGCCTCTAAATCCCTGCACTGAGAGCCTGCTTGCCTTCGTAAGAACATAAATGTGCTAAAGATAGCAAAGAGAAAGCTGTACTTTCTGGAAAGCTGTTGTGAGAAAACCCCACAAGGGAGGACTGAAGAAAAGCAAGGTAGATGTGGGTAGAGTGCTTCTGCTTGACAGGTAAAAGGTAATTTAGAGGGGTTTTTTTAATGGCCAACATGCACAAAAACATCAAATAGCTGTTATAATTAGTGTTCTGGGGTACTCTGCAACTATTAAACCTGTCATTGAACATAATGCACCTGAATTATCTCAAAATAAATGGTAACTTGTAAATAGTTTTTTAATATTTTTTAATAACAGTAACAATCTGGATCAGCTCTTTTAAAACTGTAAGTCAATCCAACATTTTTGTTGCTAACATCCTGTTATATTAGTTTACCTTCTGCAGTGGCATACTTAGTTAAGTTTTTTAAATTCAGTCTTTCAAATGTTTAGGTCTGCAGTACTTTTAGGCAGGATTTTCCCCTACAAAAGCACATGTGTGTCTCAATGAGTAAAGAAATAAAGTAGATTTTCACCTAGTGTTTTTTTAAAAAAGGCTTCTTCCTAATCTCGATGGCTTTATACAAAAGAATCATAGAAAACTCCTGTAAAGATCTACAAAGGCAATCCTGTTTCATTGGGCAGACAATGAGCAAAATGCTGAAATTTTCCGGGATGAGTATATTCGACATGGCTGTCTGCCCTGCTGAAACACTGGCTTGGTAGTCAGAAGATTTAAGCACGATTGGTTTTTTAGCTCTCTCAGTGGGTTTGCACCACTGTAACTTGCCTGACTTGAATGGAATGAATACAGTTCTCACTGATGAGCAACTGCAGGGGTTTTATTCTTAGTTCAGCCTCTGACTTGTTGTGTAACTCTTGGAAAGCTTTTTAGCTTTCCTTTACTGCTTCTTGTTATTCTGTTTTTAAAATGAATGTTATGTTTTTATTCTCTTAAAGTCTCCTCACACCTAAAATAAGTGCTATACAAATTCTAAAATTAGTGTTTTACTTCTTTCATTCACAACTCCTGGCAATTTAATTGAGAGACCAAACTTCTCTGAAGTTTATGAAAACCTTCCTTCTTGTGTGAAAAGTCTTCAAGGAAAGAAATGGTGTAACTTCATGTACTGAAGTCAGGAAGAAGAGAGTACTGGGACAAATATACATTGGAGTGGAAAGGAAAGTTGCATCATACACACAAAAAATAATTTAGGAAAGAAAAAAGCATTACTAGTCTATTATTAAATATAGCCTATTTTAGCTTCTTAGGGGTATTACTACAGAATGAATACAATTCCTAAAATTATATACTACAAAGAATTTTCCATATGAGAAATTGTTATGCTTCAGTAGAGTAGCAGGGAACATAATGGGACCTTGATCCTAAAACAGATTGGGGTCCTATTCTGCCAAACCCCATATAAAAAGATACTAAGTAATTGTGAAACATAATGAACTCCTTGGTTAAATATAATGAACTCCTTGGTTCACATCTTCAGATATCATTGGAACTACGTGCTTTCAAGGCTATGGTCCCATATATCTAAAATTAGGGTGTTTCAAACTACAAAAAACTTGTGAGGTACATATGTTTCTTTGAGTGCTCAAGGTTCAATAGATGTGGTCAGTAACTTACCAAGTTTAAAGTGAAGTACTCCTAAGGGTCCTTTGTCGAATCTAACCAACAAAAGATCATGAATAACCGTGCTGTCAGTGCTGGCAGATGCAACTTGAGGAGCAGCCCACTGGATCTGGATGAGGCTGCTAGGCACATGAAAGTGTTTACTGAATTGCAGAGTTGCCTCAGGTGAATAGTCTTGTGCCAAGAGCTGAATTTTAATTGGGGACAGTGCCGTGTCAAAAAGTTGCAGCTCCCCTTGAGAGCTGCCAACCATGAATATGGCTCCAGAAGGGTGGTACGTTATTAAAGCAGGCAACAGTTCTGCTTGGGCTAACACAGTCACTTGGTTGTAGGCTTCATACAGAATTATTGATGAATCTTCACAACCCAGGACTAGTTTGTCTTCTGTAACATCTCTGCAACAGCTGATGGCCTTGGATCGTAGTGGTATTCTGGTGACTGCCGCACACTGAATTTTGTTCCTAACACACTTGTAGACGCAGCTGTCAGCCATGGGCTTTTTGTCTGCAGAGATGGAGTGCTCTACTGTGTAAACCTGGTAAGGCTGATTAGTGCTGAAGCTAGCATTGAGTGGATCCCATTCTGTACGGATGTAACTCAGAACCTGAAAAAAATCCAAACCATTTTGGTAGTAATTTGTAACAATTTATTCTTACTTTGATGATTTAAAAAATAGACTGCTGCAAATATGCTTTCTCATGGGTCAGTAAGCTAAAACAAATACAGATTTTAGAAACAGAGTTGTAAAATCTACTGTTTTAACTTTTAAAAGGTTAATTCCTTTGATTAAAAAACACTGCAATATAGTTTGAGCCCTTTTTGTCCAGAGTATATAATAGGTTCGTACAACAGAAGATAAAAGAGGGGATATAAAAGAATAACTGATTATTCATAAGTGGGGTCAGGGAGAAATCCCAAAATTTCTGGAAAAATTTTTAATAGGTTACTCTGAGCATCAGACATAGAGGATTTTTGATCATTTGCTCTGGGCCATGGTAACAGAAAATACTACACTGTAGTGGTAGAAAGAATGGCATGTTTAAACAATGCATACTATACATTGCCAAATGAGTAGGTGGTAGATGTTCTTTGCTGCCATATAGCTTTAGATGAAGAATAAATGAATTTCTAATAGCAGAAAAGGGGGACCGTTTAGGGGTGCTTGAAGGTTGAATGAACTGGAAGAAGAGCACAAGGGCAGAATGTGATACAAAGACAGTAGATTGCAAAGAGCAAGAATTTGTAGTGTGGAAACATGGGAAGTACCATAAAGTGATGGAGGCAACAGTGGAGACCAATGAAGCTTCATGTCCTATAATATATGGGGTTTAGCGAGAGGTGTTGTACAGGACTCGAGCAGGTAAACTGTGGGAGAAATACCAGCTGTAAATATACTACAAATTAGCTTATGAAAAGCTAGTTCTCTGAAAGAGAGATAAAACCAATGTCTCTAGAAGAATGAGAGTAGTCAAAATCAGTCAGAAACTTGCTGGTGTTCGTTCATGCAGAAATAGAGTGAAAGGAAAATATCAAACTGAGCCAAACCCCACCCTCAGGTATACCCATAGCATTCTTCACACTATAAAGTAAAGCTGCTGACCTGCTACTAATTTTGGAAGCCCCTTCTTTTGAGTGCAGGTGGCATGCAAGTACCATTTACACAGAAAGGGGTAACAAATGTGATTAAAAGGCAGAGAGAGGGCGAGGGAGGAAATTTGGAAATTTCAGGT
>VYZV01001166.1:0-18469 GCA_013401275.1 Pandion haliaetus | reverse complement strand
AATGTTAACACAGTAAAGGACTGGAGTAGTGCTGCTTTAATTGACCCCATTCCCTTAATCTCATTGGAGTGCACAGAGCATTCATTTTGATACATAAAGCATTTGGTAATTAATTTGTTACCCTTAAAACGTAGTTAAAATTTCTGCTTTTAGCTGCTGCCCTCAGTTAACTTTTTGTGACTTTTTTTTTTTTTTTTCCAGATATAGAACGTGGTGTCTCAAACTGGAGTAAAGCAACCTGTTGATATTTTTATTTATACTTCTTTATTTTTGTATTTGACTTAAAGTGCCATGAAAAAATTTGCATATTGCAAGGTGGTCCTTGCCACCTCTTTGGTTTGGGTCCTTCTGGATATGTTTCTATTGCTGTACTTCAGTGAATGCAACAAATGTGACGAGAAAAAAGAAAGAGGCCTGCCTGCTGGAGATGGTAAGTTTTTTGCCTAAGTAATCTTTGAATTATGCTCATTTAAAGTTGCACTTCTTTTAAACATTTGATTCCCCCCCCCCCAATACCCAATATAGTATTTGATCAGCATCTAGATGTTGCAAAACGTTCAATGTTTCTCTGAATGACTAGGGAATAAGCACATTGCCTGAGACTCTTGCCTGATCTATGTTGCAGACTTAAATGCTTAAGATGTAGAATTTTAAGCACTAGTGTGTATGAAAAAAATAATAAAACTATGCAACAAGCAGTTCAGGAATGTAGTCTAAAGCATGTTCTAAATTTCCACCAGTGAGGAAGCAAAGGCACTGTTAACTTCACTAGACTTGGTAGTAAACCAAACCAAACCAACAACCAAGCTTACTTGTCCCCTGCCCCTAAAAAAACGAAACCCCCAAAACCCCCCACCTCAAAGATCCCAAACCAACCAACCGAACCCAAAAAAACAAACGCACCCCCCCAACCCCTAAGCTCCTACCTAAGCCAAAATTTGGCCAGTTACTATAGCAATAAGGGACAGTGAATGTTGTAATGAAAATAAATTTATGAAAATAACTAGAATAAACTTGGATGTAAAAGTGACAAATGAGTGTGGGTTACTTCTTCTTTGAAGTGAGAGCTGTATTATTCAATACTAAAGGTCTTCAGATAAGCTTTCCGTTACTGCCCTCTTAGTTTTGGGGTACCAGTTAATGAGCTGACTGGGTTTTTTTGAAAGCCAGTACCATTCATGTTGAAAACTTTATTTTAGGGAGGTCATTGTAGCTGGTCACATTGGAGAAAGGGTTGGTGCAGGGAGAATTCTCATGCCTGCAATGTCTCAGCACAGGCCTTTAGAACTGCAGGCAGCTGCTGCCTCCAGTTCATTCGTGAAACATCTAATTTTGTAGTATGGTGTCTCTCCCACCAGAGAGGCTGTGTCTGTATGTTTTACTGCTGTTGTAGGAAACTTATGCAGTGATGCTCAATGTTAAGTCCAGTCAGCCAACTGTACTCAAGATTAATTAATGCTTTCCATCACAAAAACTGTTTTCACCTGTTGACATCTGGTATGGGCAACTTTGACCTCCCTGGGAAATTTTCTGAAATGTTTTAAGAGCAATGTTGTGCTGTTACAGAATAACACTGGGGAGGTGTTTAGGAAATGCTAGTTTTGTTTTGTTTCCCCTATGATGAAAACAGGCTGATAAATCTCCACTGAGAACAGCGATGTATAGGAATGTAGAATTTCTGTGCTTAGTACCTCTGAACTGTTTTTTCCAGAACTGCATGCAAACATTTTAGGGAGTCTATAGTTCACCTGAGTTTTGCAGAAGAGACTTAAATTTTCAGTTGCTTGTATTTAATCTTTTGGGTTTCTCTTTCAACAAGTGGAAAAGAAAGTGACAAGAAAATGAATTAGGGTTACGTAGAAAGTATGTCTTCTATAAGCATTTAGTCTTTTTGTCTTTTTTTTTTTTTTTTTTTTTTTTTTTTTTTTTTTCTTTCTTTCTTCTCTCAGAAGTTGGGAAATTTTCTTGAGGATAAGATGACTGATATTGTGGTGTTAAGGAATGGATCCACTTTTTGGATTCCCAAAAAGTTTTTATATGATGCTAAGCAGATAATTTATGCCAGGCTTCTTTGGAGCTGTCTTGCAAACAGGATTTTTTTGCTGTTGGCAAACAGCAATGGAAGTCAATATGTATCAAACTTGGTTTGATGTATTGATGATGTTGAAAGTTCAGATGACTTCACACATAAAGTCATGGGGGGATTCTTCAGGTGAGGGGAAAATGTGCAGTTTTTAAAGATTAGTATTATGACTTTCCTTACACAACATTAGTTTCACTTAGTTGAGTACAGTCTTCATTCTGGACTTTCCTTAACCTGTGTGTGTTAAAATCATTGATATCTTTTTAATATCTTGTCGTTGGCTTGTAAAAAAACCAACCAACCAACCAAAACTTTGTGTATAGTTTTGTACATTTTTCTTGTTTTTTTTAAACAGCTGACTTGTAGTAAGGTATGTGCAGAAATGTGTCTGCTAGAAACTATGGTTGTAGTTGACATTGTGACACTTCCTTTTAACCTAGTTGCATGCCTGATCTTAGATATTCTTGCTTGTTCCAGTAGTTTACTGACTTGGAGTCTGTAGTGGATTTTTTCCTACTCAGAATGCCTACAATCTCCTTAGATAACATTGATGCTATTTTTTCTGTGAAGCTTTTATCAAAATGTGTTTTTTTCACTTCACTCTTTTTCCCCCTGTTCATTTCCATAATTGATTTAGTTTTCTTGATTCAGCAAAAATTATGTAAGTGTTCTGAATTTAATAGTCTCTTTGTCCATGTCACTCTGGTATATAGCTTCTCTTTGCAATCATGGAAGAATTCCATGGCATTTAATGAACCTACTTGACATACGAGTAAGTTTTTCTGAAGAGTGTATAAGTTTATTTTAGGCTGTGTTTGCCTAGTTGGAAAAATTAGTCTTCAGATATTTCAGCAGGAGCAAAGGATTTTGAGGATAATTTTGGACAGTTCAGGCTTTCGTGAAACTGAAGGATGTTTTCCTTCGGTTTTTAATGCAAAAAATGGAGGGAGTTTCTCTTTCAGAGTCATACTTAGAGCCATGGTCTAAATTGCCTTTGGGAAAAATCTTTCTCCCTGATGGCATAAGATACTAGCATCTTAAATCATGAGCTTCAGGTTATGTGTCTAATATTTGATTGTATGTATACCGCTGTTATGTTTTACAAATTGCTCAAAATAAGAAACAGTAAAGGAATATGAATGTGAATCTGTGGAAAAATATGTGTACATGACGATGGGGAACTGTAAGATTAGTGGGCTAAAGGTATTTGTGTCCGCTATGGTAGAGGTTTGAGGGCTGGTAGTTGAAATGATGAGGGGACAAAAGGGGAAGTGGAGAAGGGACAGGCACTTACCAGGCTGTAGGAGAGCTGAGGTGGAGATGTTTTGGGAAAAGGGGGCCTGGCATGGGGTCTGGGTAGTGCAAGACGGCGGAACTAAAGTGGTACCAGCGGAGGGGTAGTTGGAATCTATTGACTGTGATTGTGTGGGATGATTTGGCCGTAGTAGGCTTAGGCCTCTGCCCGCCCCCTCCACCACGGCGGAAGACGACAGTAGTAGGTAGCTTCAGGAGGTAGCCTGGGGAAGTGGGACCAGAACACCTAGGAGTGCTGATGGCAGCATCAATCTGTGGGAGGCTGTGCTTGTCCTGGCTGATACTGCTGCTAGCTCTTCTCCCCGCTGTGACTGCTCTGGAGAGGCGGGAGAAGGTCGGGGGAAGCTCTCTCCAGTGCTCAGCCCTGTGGTTGTCTCACCCTTTCTGAGCTAACCAGGATGGCGTACGCCCCTCACCCAGGCTGTCACAGATTTTCTTTCTACTGGCGCATCTTCTGGGCGGTGGTTCTGGTTTTGTAATTCCTGATGGTTCGTCAGTCAAATTCACAAAGAGTAATTGTTGTTGATGGAAGGCTGTTGCTGTAATTTTATAGGCTGTTACAAGTTGGAAAGAAAATCACTGAACCTTAGTGTCATTCATGAAACTTAGTAGTTTTTTCCAAACCTGAAATTCATAGGATAGCTAGTTGAGCATTATTGTTTACAGATGGGGATTCGGCATTACAATTTATATTTCACAGCCTGGAATAGAACTTAGTGATAAGTGTAAACAAATTCTAGACTTAAAGAAAGGGTTCAAGCTGTTCTCTAACAATACAAAAAGGGACCATTCCTGTAAACAAAAAAATGCCCAGGTAGTACTGTGGGTTTACTAATAAAGATTTTTTTTTGTATAGCTCCGTCTTATTTCTGTAAGAATCCTGTATGTCAGCTCTGAAGTCTTGACTTAAATGAAGATCAAATGAGTCCTTCCTTTACCCCCAGTTATAGGCTTCTTAAAGGTATGACTGCAAAGGAACTTCTAGCTTTGGCACTTGATGCAGTTTCTAAATAAACTTCCAAACTCATCCTTTTTCCCCTTTTTTCCCCTCAAGGGGCATTCCACTTGTGTACTGATTAAAATTCCTGCAAAAAAACCAACCAAAGAAACCCCATAACATTCTTACAGACCTAGGATTGGTATTGCAAGTCTTGTGATCTCAGCTACTTGCTATTTACACTCTTTTCTGGGGGCAATGACAAATTCAAACTAGGACCAGCCACTTTTGTCAAGTGCCAGTCCAGACCTTGTGTTCTGAATTTTGAGCTCTTCGGTAAAGATGGAATCTCCGAGTTGTGAGTTGGTTCTGAATATTCTCATCTGCATAAAAAAATCCTAAGAAGAAAAGTGAGCACCTTCAAGATATAAAACACAGATTTAATACTTGAAGATAGGAACTGTTCATCATAAATCAGTCTTGTTCTATTAAGGCTGAGGTGTGTGTAAGAGACAAAACTTCTCCGAACTTCTACCTGTCCAAACAGCTTTCTTGTAATTGGTGGTTCCTCCAAAGGTGACTGGACTTCGTTTTGGTCAGTTTAGCATTGTTCTGGCCCCTAAAGACATGTCATGGAAGAATCCATCCCTTTTTTGGGCTTTTGGTGGTCTTAGATTTTGAAGTATCTGTTTTTTATCAGGCATATTGCCTGGTAAAAAGAAATTTGTAGTCCATAGACATAAAGAGTTCCTGATTTTTAATGAAGATCTGGAAGAGATCAAGCTCACTTTGAAATCAGTGGTTTACTGATACAAATGAGAAATGTCTGGAAAAACATGACTAGATTTTCAGTTGGATCAGGTGATAAGTCATTCATTTAGCTCCAAGACTTGTAGCTGTAAATTGAATTTCTGTTTGTTAGAAGTATGTCATCAGTACATGTCTACAGTCCTTCAAAGGAAATACTTTTTTAATAGTTAACAGACAAAAGAGCACTGTGGTTTGAGTGTATTAGTCATTTTGGGAGAATGTTGTTGGTATGTGTTTTATGAAAACTACATGGTTTTGTGGGAAAACAGATTACCATAAATACAGAAACCCGAAAGAAGATAGTTAACTTTTCTTAGTCATTTCTCTGCCTGCACACCAAGCTTGCCCGTCTTTACATTTAGTGAGTTCCATGAAGTATCTGTGGATCTAGTTAACTGTTGCTGGATTTTTCTGCAGAAGGGAGTACTTTACTTAGGTAACATGTATAATCAAGTAATTAATCAATTAATGGAATCAAGTAATTAATTCAATTTGCTAATGAAATTTAAAAATTCAACTGATGAATTTGTGGAATTTGTATACCTGAATCCAACTCACTGATATGCTAAACTAGCATCTAACAGCAAGATCTGCAACTGTGAAAGATGAGTTTTTAGTTAATTTAACTAATTAGTTTAACTGGCATAGTCAAAGTTAAGAAACAACTGGAAGTGTAAATGAAACAGGAAATAATTTTTTTTTTTTCTAAATAGCAAGTATGGTAGGATAAGACATTCACTCTTCAGAATGCAGAAAAACATGGTGAATAGAACTATCTTTGGATAGCTTTTGTTTAATCATTTTAGGTATGTTGAAGACTCATTTAATAATTTTCTGGCCACGTGAACCTATATACTAATTGCTATACACTTAATAAAAATTGTTATGATAGCCCACGTAATAAAAACAAGCTGAATATATAAAATTAAGCCCAAATAATTGCCTTATTGTATGCCATGTTTTTATGTTAATTACCCCCAAAAGGCACAAATTCTAGTTTAAAAGATTATGCAATTGAAAATCAGCAAGTTTTCATGCGTTTTCAACCGTACTTTCTTAGGAGGCAAAGATGCAAAGCAAACTGCTTGCTCATTTTAGCCCATGCTTAAAACAAGTGCCTAAACCAATCCGTTCAAAATCTGCTTGGATATACTTATTCTATCAATTTTTAGTGTTTGAGTGGCTGGCTGGCAACTTCTAGAATTATATAGCTCAACTGGCAGTCAAGGGGAGTTTGGTTAAAAAGAAAGCATCTCTGTGGTGGGAGGGTTTTCTCTGCTAAATGTTACTGCATTAATGCAACTAGTACAATTGTTTCAGGTACTTGAAAATGAAAGTTTCTCAAGGAGCACACTGTGCTTGTAACCAATTAATGCTAAATGCAAGCTAGTAAAATGTTTCAGCTATTAGTAAGTATATATTTCAAGCTTTAGTGTTTCAGCAAGTATGGAAGGCTTGGGCTTTTTACTTATCTATTTATTTATTTTATTCTTTACATGCTATTTGCTCTTGGCATAAGCTTTAATTACACTGTGCTGTCCTGATGCAAATTAAAGGTAATTTGAAGCTAGGTTTATTACTGAGGGCTTTGGTGCCTTTATTTTAAAATAGTTCCTGTTCCTTCGTATAGATCTTAAATTAGTATTTTTTGAAATTAATTTGTACTGAATTTGTGAAGTACTAATATATTTCAAATCAGTATCAGAGCATTTAAAACATTTCAGTTCAGGAGAAAATTAAATAGGTATTTGTAAAGAAAATACAACTTTTTAAAAAAAATGTTTTGTTTTTTTACTTCTTTTGTTTAAAAACCCGAATAATTCAAGAGTCTGAATTCCTTTTTTCCTCCCTCTCCATCATTAGTTTGATCAGATATTTGATATTTAAGATTTCTTTGGTTTAAACATGTCAGGGGTTACTGTTTGTTTTGAGTACTAATGTTAAACTCCAAAATGTAATTATGTTGACTAAAAATAATGTTAGTAAACCCAAAAGAAATTATTTCTAAACTGCAAATGCCAATGTCATTCTGTCAAAATAAAAAGGTGGAAATAAATGTAAAGTTACCATTTTAGTTTTAATCTTTACTAAAATCCCTGTAAAGGAAAATTCAACTTTTCCTGCAAAGCTTGTGTGTGCAAGAACAGTCTGGGATATAAATGTTTGTTGTTCCAGAACTTTTAACAGTAAAGTCAATTAGGACATGATGATGGATGGATACAAGCCCTTACTGTTTTTTCAAATGATTTGTGGTGTCCAAGAGTAGCACTTTACTTCTGTTAAACTCCCAAACATGAAGATTTGTTTTCACTTCCAAAAGCTGGTGGGTTTAGAACTCTGTTTTAAACAGGAGCACTCCTACAGTGTATAACAAAGTATAAACAAACAAAAGCAAGCATCAAAGTAGTTACCAACATTTTATTTATTCTTAGTTCCAGAACCCATACAAAAACCACATGAAGGACCTGGAGAGATGGGGAAGCCTGTGGTCATTCCAAAAGAGGAGCAAGAAAAAATGAAAGAAATGTTTAAAATAAATCAGTTTAATTTAATGGCAAGTGAAATGATTGCGCTCAACAGATCTTTACCTGATGTCAGGTTAGAAGGGTAAGTGCTTTATGTTGTATTAAAAATGTGCTGTATTTAAATGAAGAATGTGCAAAGAGTGATCCAAAACAAGAGTTCAGTTCTGTAAGATATTACAGTTGAAGTGAAAAGTAGGAGGATTTCCTGTATATATGGTACTTATTTGTAAAATAAGATTCAACAGCAGAAACCGGTTTTCTTCAGTGTTGTTTAGCTTTGAATGGGATTACAAATATGAAGCCTGTTTGGGGAATAGAAATTAATTTGGTTGAAGGAAAACAAAGTTAACTTAAGACTTGGTGTTTCAGGAAAAAATTACGTATTTGAAAAATGGATGCACTGCTTGTAATGAGGCAAACTAAAATTCTGCATTATGTGAAATAGAAAAGATTTGATGATGAGAAAGGAATACTTTAAAAATTTCTTACCTAATGAAATGTGCAAAGCCTCATTTAGATTGCATTATAATGTTTTCTGCTATCCATCTGGTTTGGTTTTGATCTTGCCTCTGAAATATTGATCCTTGCAGAGCTGTTTGAGTCATAAGTAATTAAAAAGAAAATTGTAGCCTTGTTCTAAGTAAAGCTAAGATTGCTTTACTCTCCTGGGGCTACTCTGGCAGGGTAGCTGATGAGTCCCCCCAGCCCCTCTTGTTTATGAAAGGGACTCTCAAGCTAGACAAAGCTCATGAAACAAGATTTTCCCAATCAATTATCTGCATTCTCTTGCAAGAATCAGATGCTATAGAAACCCCATTTCTTCAGAAGCTCTGCTGTTGCTTCTGCATACACAAGGCCTAGCTGCTGGATTAACTTGTTTTCATTTCCTACCTCAGAAGACAGTATTAGAAGAATGAGAGGAAGATCTGACAGGTTCTCATTGTTAATGAGTGATAAAGAGCTGGTTTGTAGGTACCTTCATCTATTGTAATGAAAGTGGTTCTGTGCAGTATGTGAGTTCCTCGTAGAGCTGGTGTTCTTAATAATTGAGCCATATAGTTTTCAAAATATGATTTCATAAGTTTGAATTAATGTTACTTTTCAATTGATTTTCAGATACATCATTAGCCAGATTTTATGGTCACTACTTGCCTGTTTCTCAGTATAGAGTTAATTGTCTTCCTAGTAGCTGGTACAGTGCTATGTTTTTGAGCTAGGTATGAGAAGAATGTTGATAACACACTGATGTTTTCAGTTGTTGCTAAGTAGTGTTTAGTCTAAAGTCAAGGATCTTTCAGCTTCTCCTGCCCAGCCAGCAAGAAGGCTGGAGGGGCACAAGGAGTTGGGAGGGGACACAGCCAGGGCAGCTGACCCAAACTGGCCAATGGGGTATTCGATACCACATGACATCATGTCCCAGTATATAAACTGGGGGGAGTTGGCCTGGGGGCGACCATTGCTTGGGAACTAACTGGGCATCGGTTGGCGAGTGGGGAGCAATTGCATTGTGCATCGCTTGTTTTGTATGTTCCAATCCCTTTATTATTATTGTCATTACTATAATTATTAGTTTCTTCCTTTCTGTTCTACTAAACTGTTCTTATCTCAACCCTCGAGTTTTACTTTTTTTTCCCCGATTCTCTCCCCCATCCCACTGGGTGAGGGGGGGGGGAGCGAGTGAGCTGCTTGCGCGGTGCTTAGTTACCAGCCGGGGTTAAACCACGACAAGTGGTGACTACCACCGGTTAAGAACTTGTAGTTAGCATTCTCAACTTGTTTTAGCTGCGAGGAAAATCATTAGTTTCTTTGGAGACTTTTGTCAAAGCTGGGATGCTAATTTGGGGTGATTTCTGTATGTTTTTTCTGGAAGAGCTGAATTGAAAGAATTAACAAAACTTTAGGGAAATGATAGTTACAACAGTTGGTTATTTGGACGGCACACAGGAGTAATTTTTCATTATGATCCTGGAAGTATGGAGGAAGCTAAATGACATAATCTATTTATCAGCATTCAGACTGGAAAACTTGCATGCATATATTCTACCATTTTTATAGTGTAAGTACAAAGATAAGAAAGGTAAGAAAATAAATTTGTGGAACTAAAAAGCTGACTTAATCATAAGCTTTGTGAAGTCTAGACTTTTGAATTAACCAAAAATGGAAAGAGAAATTTTTATAAACTATTAAAAATTTGTTACCTAAGCATCACTCAAGCTTTTGCAGACAAATGAAATAACAATTTAAAAATCAATTTGAGCTATAGGAATTTTTTGTCTTGCACGCTTGACCATGCTCTGCAGTTACTGTGTTTCACAGTAAGATATGCATCATAAATTTAGTAATGTTGCATTTGCTTCTCTTTTCCATTTGTGTGGACACAAATACCATCACAATACTATGTGTGTGAAAATGGAGTCTTAGAATAAAATTTTAGGTAAGGTCTCAGGGCAGAGTTGGATTTTCTGGTTTTGTAAATTGCTGCCCACAATTTTAACGTTTATTTGCTTCGTGCATTTTTAGTAGATTTTGAGAGAAAATGGTCCCCCCAAAGCTCTTCCTTTTTTCAGTATGTACTCTATAAGGTCACACTAATTAAAAGTTGGGGAGCATGTTAACATTTCCCCAGCAAATCTGAGAATAATACTGCGTTTACAAGGCAATGGTATCTTAGTCTGCGTGTGTGGATTGTTGTCACTTCCCAAGAACTCTGTAGACATTTTCAGAACTGTGAAAACTATAAATATGTTTTGGTGTTGTCTGTATATTTTATGAAAGTATTTATCTGATTAGTCAAAGTACTCACATGGTCAGAAACACTTTCTGCTGCGTTAGTGGGGTTGCTTCTGCTATAACTTGTTCTATCCATATATCCCTGATAATATGGAAATAGTTTTGGGAGAAGGTGAAGGGATAATTTCTAATCATTCCTTACCACATTTATGTGGTAAGCTGCTAGTAGTGCTTTCAATCAAGGTTTTGAAAAAGTGGGATATGTTCAAAGGCACACTTAGCTGTTCAACCATGTAATTATTTTATTCACAGGTTTTGTGGGTTGCTTCCTTTAATGTGGTGTGGGGGGAAGATTATTTCAAGTCCTGTATGTTGGTTCTTCTGAAATACAGAAGTCTGTAAAAGTTGTGTCTAATGGTTAATCATTCAAAAGCTGGTGGAATTAAGTGTGCCAGGACCAGTTTGCCGCATGTATTTAACAGGTATGGCATAACCTGTCAGCTGGAGAGCAGCTTTTGAAGTAGTCTATGTTATCCTTCATATTAATTTCTGATTCTGCCACAACCCCGTCACCTGTGTGAAGAAGGCAAGCACGTTTGTGTACCTGCTCGGTCCTCGAGGCAGCGAGTACCTTCATGGGTTACGTGTTCTGTCTCGCATGCCTGCCTGCTTGTGCTCATATGTTCATCTCTATAGATGACCCACTCATCGTGTGGCATCATCTTTATGTTTTGGCCAAGGCATTTTGTTTCCTTACTAGAAGAACAAAAATGTGAGCTCTTTCAATAACTTCTAGGCACTTCTTCAGCTCGGGCAACCCCTCAGTAAGAGACACCTACCAAAGCTGGTATTTGTGTTCTGCTGAACTCTGCTGCAGTTGTATTAACAGGTTTATTTTTATTATTTGCAAAATAAAATTACTGAGGCACAGAGATGCCTTTAAAATCACAGACATATGCCTGAATTGCTCGTCATTTTGTGTCTGTAATTGGGAACATTATTCTGCTTATTCTTCTCGTTATCGCAACTAAATGATTTGCTTAACAGGAAAAACTAAACCAAGAGTAATTTTACTAGCCTGGGTGTTTCCCCAAATCTGGACTGGGGCATGTTAGTGTAACTAACTCCTATAACTGACAGTGCCACAACCTCTGCAGGGTTGTTGTTGCAGGGGAAGAAGCAGCTGGGGATAGCAGATTGGTTTTAAGTTGTTAATAGAATGATTCTTGTAAGCATGTCTTATTCTGGTCTGTGAATCAGTCATCAAAGTGGGAGTTGATTCACAGTTGCCAGGAAAATACGCAGCTGTGGGCTTGACATGACAGCAAAGAGTAAAAGATGGGTGATTAGAAACACTAGAGTCTTGCCTTCATTTTGCTGAATTTGAGGGAGGCAGTGAATAAAATAGGTGTCAGTGACTAAAATAGGTGTTCAGCTGTGCCTATGTGTCTTAAACCGGTATTCAGGCTGGAAAGTGGTGTGGTTAAATGCATGAAATTTGTATGTGTCACATAACTTGGTTTTGCTCTCAGTGCTGTTTGAGGTGACTTTGGAAGCTGCTTTGTAAAATGAAGAATGAGTACTGTGTTCTAAGGCTGAGCTTTCCAGGCTGTAGTCATTATTTAATAATTTGTGGAATATATAAAACATTTAAGGAGGCATTTGCGTCCCTGGTGAGAGAGTTTAAACCCAATTCTGACTTTTATACACTAGAAAAGAGCATCTTAATGCTCTTCTTTTCCAGGCACAAGTGGTCAAGGCTGGAAACAATGGCGGCATAGTTGGGACAGAATGATGTTGTTCACGTAAGCTCTGGTCCCCACTGGAGCTTATGGTGCAGCGCTAGAAGGGTGTCATATTTTGCAGGTTGAGATTTCTTGGAAAAGTGATGGGCTTCCCCAAGGAGACCTGCAGCAAGGAGGAATGTGGGTAGCTTTGGGATACTTCAGCAACCCTTTCTCCAAGGCTGCAGGTTCTGTAGAACTTGGCATAAAAGATCTTCCTTGTCATTTTGTTCCTTAGTTGGTATAATTTTACCAGAATTAAGGGTATCGGACGTCTTATTATACCCCAGTTAGTTCTGCATAACATTTGGGATCTTTTAACTGTCCTTTTCACAAACTAACTGTCTTCAGGAAGTAGGTATGTTGGGGTTTGAGTGGTATAGATAGTGTTAGGGTGTAATCAGAGTTTTTAGCCAGATGGCCCTACATATTTGAGTGAACTGGGTCTAAATGCATAGGAACTGTGACTTCAGCCACTTCATAGAAAAAATAAGATCTTTAACTAAGACCTTAATATTCAACTAGTGCAGTAATGTGGTCACTTGAAGTTATTATTGAAGGCTTTTTTTCAGAATCAAACTACCCAGCTCAGTTCCTGCTGCTAAGCTTACTTTCACAGCTGGGAGGAAATAGACAATTTTTTTTCTGGGGTTAAAAGCCATTCTTCTATGTCTAACTTACATGAATGTTGTGGAGTTTATAGCAATTTGGCTGGGCTGCTTTCTGAGTAAGTCCTTCATAATTCTGTCATCTCTTTGCTTAAAGAACCGTACTTAGATTTAGGCTTTAGATTTAGGCGCTGTTAATTATATGATACACTATAATGCTTTTCAGTTATGGGACTGCAATCTGGTTTTCATATGTGTACTTTAAAAATGTATTGTTGACTTTAAGCCTGAAATACACACGTGAGAATACACTGGAATTTGGATTTTTAACTTCTCAAAAAAATTGATTTGCTGTATACTTTAAGATACTACAGTTGAATCATACTATGACACATTCATAAAATTTACACAATCTCTGTGTGAGGAAAATAGTTTGATTAAACCTTTTCATAGTAAAACTGGTAAAGGCACACATGCAAGAGCATGCTCTTGTCACACATTTGAGTTCCATTTTATGGGTTTTTTAAATGGCAGCACTTGAAGGATTCGCTTCCATGTGAGGGTTGTGAAAGTGTGCTCTCTTTTTTTTCCTAAGTATTTTAATTCAGGAGAAGAGCTAAGGGGATGGTTTTATACTACATATAATCTGGTGTAAACGTGGACTGCAACCAAAAGAAATCTTCTCACTGCCTCTGTTGATACTGATCTGACGATTGTGTGGCCTTGGCGTTCACTGACTGGGTGGAGGATTGCACAACAAAAAGGGGGAAAAAGTATATTTTTTTTGAATCAACAAACTGAAGCAACATACCCAGCAGCTGTATGATTACGAGATCTGGTGGAAAGAATGGGATGGGGCAAAACTGTAATGGTGAAAAGTGGGATTATTGCTTTTAGCAGCAGCCCACAGTTGCACCCGATTAGGTGGAACATGGGGGGAAAAAAAAAACTTTCTTACAGAAAGTGTGTATGAGGTCATGGGGATTTAAATAGCTCCATAAATTGTGATACGCTTTGTGAACTTTCAGTATTCGTTTAGCTCAGGTCATAGTGATGTAAAAGATAATAAAAAAAGAGCAAATTTGTCAACACAAGTGGTGGAAGACTACAGAAGTTTATTCAATGTTTTGCTACAAGCTAGGGATCCAGGCTGTTAATTAACCTGGCATCTGTAAAGGAAATCTGCTGATCTGATGACCAGCAATGTAACTTTCAGCAGTGTCATCCTGGAAGTCTGAAAGGCTGTGAGTTATTAAAGACCTTACAATTCTTTCAGGCAGGAATATTTTTTCATCTGACTTTTGTGGTGCATATGGCTTGTCACTGGCCCACTGTAGGATCAATATTTAGAAATGTTCTTGTTCATGTTGACTTAGTGAGTTAGCTGGAAGAAATTACCTATAAATGTTTTTCCTAGAGAAAGTTTAGAGGGGGAAAAAAGTCACTTTAAAAATCAGCTTGCTTCCTGTAAACTGTTTTTTTAATATATATATATATAGAGAGAGAGAGAGAGAGATGTATGTATGCAAAGATATATACTTGTGTGTGTCTGTATATACAGACACAAAACACTTGGCAATATCATTCTTGGTTATGAGTGTCTTCCATTTTGGATGAGCAGCCATATCCTGAACTTTATTCAATTTGATAGGTCAAGTATGGAAAATAATTTGGCTAGAGAACTTAAGGTTCAATTTCAGTCTTTAAGGACAGAATTGGTTTTGTTTCTGTCAAGAGATGCTTTCCTGTGATTACTTTCAGGATAAGGAAAATTGTCAATTGCACCTAATTATTTTTGTGAAATTCTGCTTGAATTCTATAACCACAATGGTTTTAAGGACCATTTTGGATTTTGTTTCCAGGGTCTAAAGAAGATTTCTACTTGACTCATGAGATAATGCGACCTTTCTTATATCCAAATCTTTGAGATCAGAAGAAAGGAAAATTTCATACTCTTGATGTCAGGTAAATTACATAATACTATCAAAGGCAGACATTAAGCAGGCTGGATGGAAATGTTTAAATAAGAATAAGGGATTTGCCTGCATTCAAGTCACCTGTTCAGAAAGATTAATTTGAGTTGTGATATGAATTATAGAAAAGACGACCTCTTTCTAAACCAAATTTTTCAGATTTCATTGGAAGAAGCAGCTTCAGGGGTAGTGTGAAGTTTTGTTGCGACCTTATCTGCAGTGCTTTCTCTCTGTGCGGCCACAAGTTAAAACTGTGGTTGGATGCAAAGCCTGTGTAGTGAAAAGTGGTTTGGCATGTTACGACAGTCAGTGATTCCATCTTTCTCAGAAGTACTGCTTTTAGCCCTTTTAGCTGTGTTGTTTCTGTGTGAAAATTAGATCTTTATCCTGCTCAATTGTCTTCAACTTGAGGGCTTGGGGTATTCTTAAAATTTATGTCAGAAGCAGATTTATTAACACCCTTATTCATAATGATATCATGAGGCTGTTGCTCATATCCAGGAAAGAGTAAGTCAGTGTTTACCAGAAACACACCACTTAACTTGAGTGCTGGTCGTTCTTGCTGTGGTGTTTTGACACTTTCTCTGCCACCCCTGCTACAGGGTGTTATCCTCTGATGGAAATGTAGGGCAGTCAGTCTCAGCAGCTTCAGGGTGACTCTGAGTCTTATTTCGCAACTGTTTTCATCCATGATTTAAGTAGAGAGAAGTTTTTGCGTTGGGCATGGCTGTGCCTCAGCTTTGTTACATTAACTTTATTGCAGGCTATAACTTATGGCAAATGGACAGGTAAACAATGGAGTATTGACATTTTATGGCACTGCAGCGATATTCATCAGATATCAGTAATTAAAGCCTGAGGTTTCATGAGAGGAGTTCAGATTTTCTGATTTTCCTCTCTATCGATCTGGCATTAAATTTGGTAATCTCAGTAGAGAATAAATGTAAATTTTCAAGTCTAAGGATACTGATGCTTACTTCCCAGAGACTCCAATATATTTTAATACCGAAGAGTATGCTGTTTGTACTGCAGCAGTAATATTAAACAGATTTATTACAGGGGCTGTGCTGTGTAGCATTTCCTCGAAACTTCAGCTCTAACCTGATTTTCAGCAAGACTTGGATTATTCCTTTGTCCAATTTAGGTTCTGGGATGCAGTTTATTTATAACTGCAGCTTTTATTTATAACTGTTGTTTGTAGTACGCAAGATAAGATTGTACTGAATTTGTAAGATGACTAGATATGTTTCCCTCCCTGCCCCAATCTGTTGCTAGTACAGCTTTCAAAACTGCATTGGCACTGCATTATCATACTGCACATATGAGCTGTGGTCTGAGCTCCACTGGGATTTCCCAACTGAGCTGCTTAGTCCACAGGAGACACTTTTGCTTGTGTTCCATCTATGTCCTTTATCAGAGCGCACTGAGCTGTGTGTAATGGGCTAGAAAACAAGGATTGCATATGTGTTTTACTGCTGTTAAATGTTTTTGAGCCACTGGAAATTATTGGTCATGCCTTGTTCCTATGAAAGGCTGTTGGAATCTGAGAATAAAATTGGTGTCAGGTATAGCAAATCATGGCTCAGGTAGTGTCTGAGTCTATTAATTTTTGCAATTAGGTAAGCATGAGTGGCCTCCTTTTGAAAATTCCATATTTAAAAAAAAAAAAAAGTTCCGATGTTACTTGTCCTCTCGTTGCTCCTCTGTGCAGAATAACCTTTTGGCAGCATCAGAAGGCATAGAGATCTGCCCTGTAGTATTTAGAAATTTAGCATTTATTTCTAATGCAGAATCTAATTATGACATCATCTTTCTAGAAAATTACCTGAATTTTTTTTCATGTTTTGCCTCAGTGAATGAGGTTTTCTTCATTACATAAACATCATGGTAGTGTATAATTCATTTTCTACAAGATCTCTACCCTGTTTGTAGCTTTTTTGGGGAGGTGATTCTTCAGCCTATGAAACAAAAGTATTTAAGAGCTATCAGGGTATTAAATCCCATTTTATTACATTACATTCAGAAATGATTTAGCATGACTTTGAAGGGTGTGCAAACAGATCACTGTTATCGTTGTAAATATTTGTCTTTCAAGACATGACAATATTACACATGTAGCAGTCCATCTTGGGTTTTAGGAATAATATTTAAGTAAATTGATCCGTGAATACAATTTCATAGTATTGATAAAACGCCAAGCGCTAATCTGTAATGAGATGGCTGCACAGTTGCATTTTTTTAAGGTAATATTTGAAGTGTTTGTGAAAGTCCCAACGGTAGACTGAAAGAGGTGGCATAAGCATCGTGAACAGGTGGTGTCCCGAGACGCAGAGATGCCAGGAACTTGGGTGCTGATGGCTAGAGTGGGTAAGCCTTACTGATCTCAGAGTCGGGCCCTGAGCAGAGCAGATAGGTATCAGAAGAATTTCACCTTCTGAGGAATTCAAATGAAGGATCTTGTAAGATTGCCGGGTAGGTTTCTTCTGTCCCTGCAGTAGTGAAGTATGTTTTTCTCATTTGTTTCCTGGCATGACAGAAGTGGCTTCCCGGTCTGCCAGATGTGGAGGAGAATTGGAGAGTATATGGATGTGGTGATGTAGGAAGTGCAAAATGAAGAGTTGTCTTCTTCCCATGCAAGACTGTGCTGAAGCAGCAATTAAACTCTAAGATTCAATGGCTTAATTTTATTTGGACAGAATTGCCTTGCTTGATGTCTCCTCTGGTTATTTTTGTAATGTCTCCTGTGGATTATTTGTACCCTGGGCTGAAAGAGAAAGTAGGAAAGCAGTTTATTCAGAGGCTCTTTAGGTGCATTTGAAGTAGCATCAGGTAGTTTTCAAGTGGCTATACATAATCCACTGAATAAAATTCTCTTTGAGATTTTTTTTTTTTCTGAACATCTCCCTATCTAAAATGTGCAGAGCATCTACATAAGATTCAACTAACACTTTCACAAAAAGTCATAACGGAGAAGCGTAACACAACTCATAGTTGCTTTTGGCCTTCCATTTTAAAAACTTTTGTAATGGATTTAAAACTTTGAAATCAGGCTACAGGATGTTGGGACAACAATTTGGTTTTGGGTTTGTTTTTTTTTTTTGCTGTCACTGTTCATCTTTAGTCATGCTATACACACATATGTTAGGATCTGGCCTCCTTCCTTTGCTTTTAGTCCATTAAACTTGAATTTAAGTTATGAAGGATTTGGACCTGTTACACTGCCTTGTGCTCTGGGGGAGATATGGGCCTAGGAGTAACCATGGAGTTATAAGGAACTGGGCCAAAGTATTCTGAATATATGATGCAAAATTGCAAAAAAGGTGAAATTCTGTGAAGAATTTGTATGAGCATCTTGCAGAGGTCAGAGCAGAGTCATGTCTTTATAGTCCTGTGGCTCCTTGTGAAGCAACTTTTAAAGTATAGCTTGTAAACTTAATTTCTTTTCTTAAATCTGATTTTGATGGGGCATTAAAGATCATGGATAACTTTAATTTTATTTCATAATTAATTTTCCATTTAATGTGCTAAATACATGAAAGCAAGAAATCAAATATTAGGGAAGAATACAAGGCTAATGCAGCATTTAGTGCATGAGACAGAGATTCACTATAAGATAAAGAACATTACTGTTTGAGCATTGGAATGTGTACATCAATGGATGAAACGTTCTGCAAACAGCTGGCAGTAGTCTCACAATCATGTGCC
>VYZV01001159.1:0-10167 GCA_013401275.1 Pandion haliaetus | reverse complement strand
AAAGACAAAGTATTTAAGTTTTACAAACATGAATTCTGCTACTTATGCAGCTCAGAAAGGATTTGAAAGGTCTAAATTACACCAAAGGAGCAGACCAACTGACGTTACCTTCTTGTTCTGGAAAAAGTAAAGGAAAAACAAAACAAAACTCAAAAAAAACACCAGTGAATGGAGTCAGCAGGTGAAAGCATGCAGATTTTACTGATCACCAGTTTTAATGCTCTAACCAGTTTTCTGGTTTANTCTGGTTTACTATCTAGACCCTCAGTAAATGTTCTACTAGGTCTTCCACCTCCTAAGTATTGCGGAGCATGGTTACCAAGGCAAAAAGAGATGAAGGCAGAGTGACATAATGAGTTACCCTGCCTCTATAGAAGACATGGTAAATTGTAACACAAACTAGTATAGAAAATTAATAAACTCAAACCCAAGGCAAGACACTCCAGAAGGAACAATATGGAATGCTCTTCAGGTGCACCTGGACAATACAAGCAAGCTTTAACAACTAGCTGTTATCAGTAAGGTTATTCAACCCTCCCCTGGCATGACCTCTGCAGTTAAGCCAGTTCAGAGATAGGAACAAATAAAAAAAAAAAAATTTTTTTTTTCCCCACGTGCCAGTTTTCCATACTGTTAAGTCCTTGAGGTAGCTCACAATGGGTTTTTGAGCAGGAGGAAGCAGAGAAGCCAGACTAGGACACAGTTCCTCTTGACAGCTCCTAGGCAGTACACCAGTTTACTTGCAGCTGCCATGCTATACTGCACTGGGGTAGATTTGCCAGTGACACCCCCAGGGTGTAGGATTCAAGAATTACCTCCCTCCTTCTGCACTGGAGGTAAGTGCTTTTGGGTCTTGGCTGAAGTCAAAAGGAAGAGGGAGCAAGGAAGATCTGAAAGGCAGCAGAGCTTGCTACAGATGGTTTTTAAAACCATTTTTTAAACGAGGTTCAGTGCCATTTGCTATCTCCTGCATAGTCTTGCTTACACATTAGCTTCAATCTGAACTGCAAACATGCAGGGGAAAAGTATTAGTACATAGAGAAATAGGATAAACATTGCAAATACAATAATGCAATTACACAAGTCAACACTAGAAAACACTGAGGAGGTCCAGGGATGGGCAATGAAAATGATCAGAGGCATGGAAGAAGGCTTTAAAGACTAGGAATATCTAATTTCCGTAAGAGATGAATACACAAGATCTGATATAATAAAGCTATGCATAACAATAAACGGTGAAGCTAAGTCAGACATTTCTCACAAAGTAAAGAAGAGATACCACAAAATTGGAAGGCAAAAATGCAAAATTGAGGGAAGACTTTTTTGCACAGTGCATGACTAACTTCGGGAGTTTGCTACTAGAGACACTTCCAGCCAAGACCTTAGTAAGACTCAAGAGAGGGGTAGATATTTAAATAAACAAATAGCAAGACGGTATCTGCTGTCTAGTGGAGCTTAAATAAATAAATTTAAGGATAATATATAAACCCCTTATACTTCAGTTAACTGTTTTCTGAGAAGGGTAAGGAATACTTTTTGTTCTATTTTAGTTATTTTGGATTAGCCATTCATTATGAGATATTGCAAATTTTTTAAAATATTTCTGTTTGCCATTAGATTTAATGTGAAAATTTCTATCTTACATTCTTCACACTTATGCAAGTCACAGTATTGCAGGTTACTTTGCTTTTATTTTTTAAATCATGTTTATGAAATGCTGGAGTGGAGCACTAGAGTACAAAAGCAGGATGAGAAGTAACTGTGAATTACACAGCTTGTAACAGACTTTATCAGGCCAGTTCCACAAGGGGACCCCCTTCCTCAGCCTCCTTTGCCTACCACAAAATACAGACAACTCAAACCTAGAACAAAAATGACATTTTTAACACTAAAGCAGAAATGTCAGAAACACTATGTGGAATAAACCAAAGGCTTTGTATTTTATATTCATGTGCAAATAACCAATTAAAAGAAATATTCCAAACAGCTCTAAGAAAGAGATCATACCCCACAATGAACATGACAGGAAAAAGATCCCAGTGGTCCTAACAGAAAAGACCCTTTCCAAGTCCCTATCTGGCATGATATTACCCCATAAGAAAAAGAATATATAACAAGTGAATACATTCTTTCCTGCTTCTTAATTGTGAAATCTCATAATACAGCATTCTTTTTCCATGTCAATTTTACAGTCCTCACTTCCAACCTATGAAAGTACTCTGTGTCGTTGCTCTCCAGTTTATCACTACACAGAGAGCAACCAAAACATGGTGGGATACATATGGATTGTTTTGGGTGGGTTTTGGTGTTGTTTTTTTTAAAAAATTTTTTCCTCCCCCAAATAAAATCATGATAAAAATAACAATTAATTTTTGCACAGAAATCATCAGAACTAATGCTTACAGTGGTTATTCCCATCTGTCCACATTCCAGGGCAAGATTAGCTTTTACCCAGAAAAGATGAAAAACAATGAACCTGTGTAGATTTTCTTTATGACAAAGTATAATTATACAATCTTTACAGTCAAAGGAAAGTAGTAATTCACTAATATTTCTTTAGAGGTAAAATCTTGTGTGCCCTGAAAAAAAAAAGCTTTCTTACTAAAATTTTAATAAGCCCTTGGGTTTTCTCTGAAATATTTAAGAATAGCTAGTAAGAAAACAATTGCAAAAGAACAGATGTTAAAACCTATGAATATATACACTTCCATATTTTAAAAATAAAAACATCTTGTACTCACTGTGATTGCATATTAAACAAAAAAAAAAGAAAAACAAGAAGTCTGCTCCTACTTTGTAATAATGTACTGTTTAACTAGACATTCCATACTGGAAGGCGTCAAGCGCTATTAAAAAAATTGTTCATGTAATTTGTTTTCCATCTTTCTAAAAAATTTGGCTTGTACTGCATTATGGTTTTCACCACTCTAGCTGTTTTTAAAGCACAAATTATTTCTGGCTTTGCTTAGAATAAATTATGGATAGCATGTATAGGAAAAGTTACTTGGACTGCTGACTGCAGTTGTGTATATACTTTGTAGTTTTGATAGTTCTGGTAGTTATGACTGTCACATGCCAGACTTCATTATGAATGAGGCAAACATCTCCAGAATGCAGCACGTAAATGTAATTTTCCTTACTAGCTACCAGTGATACCAAACTTCTGTTAAAATCCCCTGTAAATTGAAGAGCAACTCCTTGACGATTTTATTTATTTAATTAGATTACCATTTCATAATAGCAATGAGAGGCCCCAGGTAACGAATTCATGAAAGACTACTGTACCACTCAGGTAGTTAAAGTAACACACCCTTCAGCTCATTCCCAACAATACCTCTGACACCAGGAGTATATTTCAAAGGGATTAATTACTGTTGTGCCTTATTGTTTAACTATACACTGACTACAGAGAATGTAAATACACAATATAATACTGGAATACTCAAAATTTCTTTTTGATCGTAGACTCAATGGGTAACTACCACTTCCAGAACACCGTTATTAGAATTTATTGAATCTACTTAATACCTACATCACCTAGCTACCGACCACCTCAAAATAAGAAATGCTGCCATTACTTCTAAACTAACAGCACATCCAAGGCACAGTCTTTGAGGTGGCAGACAGGTTCCCTATTTCTCATCTGCTCCAAGAAAGAACCTGAACCTCAGTTCTCCCACTCCCTGCATTTTTGTCTGTGATAAAAGCTGAAGGACGACAGCAGCATACAGGTACCAGCCTGGGTGCGTGAAGGCACTCGTAACAGCAAAGCAAGACCACTGCTGTTTGTACAGCTTCACTGCCATGCGTACCCCTGCTCAAAGGCTCTGCCTCATCACAACGCTGCGCTGGACAAACTACAGTCTTATCTCCACAATGGCACCAGTTAGACAAAACAGCCATTTTCTATTCAAACTGCTGGAAACCTCCCTGGATCTAGTGATACGAATTTGACACTAGTTAGCTTACAAGCAGCAACTTTAATAGTTCAATACACTCCAAGTTTAACAAAAGTGATTATCTAGAGCTTTGTAACATAATTTAAAAAACAAAGCCCCCACCTCACTCGTTATACAGTTGCAAATTTGCATAGAGGTTGTACTACAAGCAATTTTTAAAGCAATTTAAACTGATACAAAGGAACTTTAGCTTAAATCTCATTTTTATCACCAACTTCCACTACCAAATTACCCCAGGTAGTTTCTTAAACACAGACATACCTATACAGTTGTTTAAATCATCTACACCTGATTTACTTCATTTCACAACAGAGGAGTTAAGGAGCAATGCAGGTACCTAAACATAGACATCTAGTGCTATTTTAGATGCCTGAGGGCATCCCACCATGGCTTTCATCTGCTGCTAAAGAAGGCATTAAGTCGTCTGTCACACCTGCTAGCCCTGACAGATGTCTCAGGTACCCAAAGCATCTAAAATGGCATTAAATGTCTATGTTTAGGCTTCTGAATCTTTTCCTTGGTGCCTAGAGAAAGTGTAAATGAGGAGGAGAATTGGTGTCCTGGCATCTGTCATTTATCTCAAACACAAACACTACAGAAGCAGCAGAAGTGTGAAATCTTTACATTGTCTCACTAATGTATGTTTCCGCTCTGTTCCCAGCACATCAATCTGTGGCAAAATACATAGTATGTTGTACATTATCATAAGCAAAACCTATTGCAATGAGGAAAACTAGTACAGATTTTTGAGGGTAAATAGCATCTCACTTCCAAAAAATCAAATTGGATTTACATGAGACAGAAGGATGAAATGCCCCCCTTCAACCACAATTCAAGTGGAATCAGTCTCTTGCTCATTCCACTTGCAATTTGTGTCACAGCATGGGGAAAAAAATAAAGATTTTTTTTTTGCCTGCATTTCTTAAATATTGGTGCTCTCTGCAATATAACACCATGTTGACACCTCCATGTGAACAATCCATAAAGAAGAATCAAAACCAAGGTCATGGCAAAAAGTCTGAAAATGCAGTGTCCTAAATGCACTTTCATCTCAGCCAGATGAAATCAATCAATTAGCTTATAACCTAGTAAATAATCTTGTTGCCATACAGAGAGACTTCAGGCATATGAAGGGGCTTTTATAACATACTAGTCATTCTTCCTGGGTTCCTACTTTGAAACTTGCTTTGTGGTAAGTTTAACATTCAGACTTGAATAGTCTAAGCATTGTCCCAAAGCCACATAAAGTAGAAACAAATTGTCTGGATGTAAGTTAGGAATAGTGAGCATTCAAGAGATGCAAATTGCACAAGCTTTCCTCTGAACACATGGGGTAAAAAAGGAATTTTTAGCCATATGCAGGAAAGACCACATTCAATGGAGATTGCGCAACAGCCTTTTAGGCTTCCTTCTCCTCCCACTTCCTTCCTCCATTCCCTACCCCAGAACACTGATGCAGAGTTTACTACTACTACAGCATCTCACACTTCTTATTTTTTGATCTATATGTCAAGGGATTTCCATGTCATTTTCTAAGCTAGCTTTAAACCATTAATAAAAAAACAAAATCAAAAAAGGCTTTTTGAAAATCTCCAGTTAACCATAACTCCTATGGCTTTATTTCAAAGTCTTAAAACTGTGCCCCTCTCACACATTACTTCTGTAGCCATATATTATAGCATTTTACCATAAACGTTAATAACAATACCTTTTGACAAAATTAAAGCTATCATGGTTTTATACCAGCCATAGAAAACACCCAAATGAATTCTGCAGAAAAGAAAATAGTTTTAAATGACAACAGAAATGATTGCTTACCTCACTTTCTTGGTCACATAAACCTTCTTCAAGACAGTACAATAAATTGTACTCCAAAGTGTTTATGAACAATTGACATTAATCTAGAAAGTTTGGCAAGCAGTTAATTAAGCCCTGTAATGGAACACTTAAAAATAACTCATTCAATCCCTGAATCCCCACAAGTAACTGTACAGCTCCATCTTCCTTTTTTGGTTTTACAGTTATTTCCAGGTATAAAAATATTTGTTATAGTATCAAGATCTCTTTAAGAACCTGGCATATACATTTACTACTACAAATAGCCAGCAAAGACAGTCATTTATTTCAAAGAAACAAACTAGTTTGGACATTTAACAACTTGAGGAAAACAAAATATGTCTGTTATGGAAGGGCAAATCCCAAGTTACTGGGAAACGCGCAGTGGTTAAAAGCTACTTTGGACCTAACCCTTACTCTTAACTACAAAGATGTTACATGTCTGATTAACCCTCAGCACCCCGTTGGCTCTGTAGCAGCCAGCCAACCAAAGGGAGAACATGAAGAAGCCACTGAGAGCCACCAACTCAGCTCCACTGCTACCACCGCTTTCCATGCCATGGAAGGAAGTGACCATAGAGTCTCTTCTCTTGCAAAGGTACTACGTTTTAAACGCAGGAAGAGAAAAATCAATACTGTGTATGGGAAAGGAAAAATAAAAAAAGAATTTATTTTCATTTACAAAATTTGAATGACTGCAAGGTCATCAACGAGCTGAGAAGGGAAATCTACTCACCATCTTACCATGATACACTACTCTCCTATAAAGATAAGAAAACTGAAGTACTTCATGTCTGTGTCATGTCGTGAAATCAGTAGGTTAAAAGAATACCCAGAAAAACAAAACCACCCTGGTTACCTAGAACATAAGACTTCAAAATGCCTCTAAGCAATTTCCCTAATTCCTGCCTACATAATCACATTCCACTGTTGAAGATGGAACAAAAATGCACTTTTCCCTCTAGACCACCTGCTTGAACTTAACTAAGCTGATTATTGTTATTGTGTTTATATTGCAGCAGCACCTAAGATTAAAGATGCACATAATCCTTTAAGGCTGATAATCTGTCCAATAGTCATTTCATGGCTTATTTGAAACAACCTGATGTTAGTGCAACAAATGAAATCTCTTGAACACTCTCTGCATAAACAACAAAGACTGAAGAAGCCTTCAAGCTAATTTAGGATTTTTTTTTTTCCTTTGGACCTGTTCCTCTCCCCATGAGTGCAGGTCCAAGACGCACATACTCTGAGACACTGCAGTTTGGGTTTTTAAAGTTGATTACGAATCACAAAAAATACTCAAGAACTAGAGAAAACCCTCAGTCTGAAGTTCACTAATGCAGCTCTGAGTGCGAACACACGCAATTTCTGATCAGGTTTTCAAGTAACAGTATTACAAACATTTTGTTTCCTGGAGATAATAATGATTTATGTAGCCAGGGCCTGTGATCAAGACAGTCAATGACCTGCTTTTGCTTATTTTAGCCATATACAACTCCCTCACCTAAACTGAAAAACTCAAAAATACAACATATCAAATAAAGCTGTGGTTCCTTTTATTACATGTGTAATACTACTATTAAACCTTAGCTTTTCTTACCTTCTCCCTCCCCCATAAAGTTCTAGATATCTTCAGCAAAATGACTTTTCACTACCCATTTCCACAAATCTTTTACAACACTATTATCTCAGGAAAAAAAACAAAACAACTTTTTCTAAACTGAAAACTGAGAGTTTTTTGTTGGGGTGTTTTTTGTTTGTTTGTTTGCTTGGGTGTTTGGTTTTGGTTGGCTTGTTTTGGTTGTTCATTTGGTTGGTTGGTTGGGGTTTGTTTGGGGTTGGTTTTTGGTGGTTTTTTTTTTTTTTTTTTTTTGAAAGAGTCAAATGTTTGCCACTGAAAAGCAGTTCAGACTTTTAGCCTACCAGTCCTGCTGCAATCATGACATTGTTTAAGTTCATCATTTTCAACATGACAGAAATACTGGTTTAAACTACCTCTGCTTTCCAACAGCACCTGCACAAATGCAGGAGTGTTTCATCAGCCTGGGGCAGACCCCATAGCCCACAACTTTGGAAGAGGACAGAGCACAGTAAATCAAAGTGCTCTTTAAGGGACACGTACTCAAGGAGCAAGCCTCAGAACATCTGAAGCTTCTAACACTGGTAGTGTGATACTGACTTGAGAAAACTTCTAACATAAGCTGATCTCCATCCACTTAAGACTCCTAAACCAAACCCACCACTTTAAATGTCAGAATGAATCTTGAAAGCACTAAGGGGAGATTACGAAGCAACGGAGATGCCCAACATCCAACTGACATAATTTTGCAAGTCTTCCACACAGGTTTTCACTTTTTTCTTTCACCAATCGAGGCTTAAAAAGATAACACTCATACTGTTCTGATCACACAGATACACTAGAGAGCACTACTTGGTCAGACTTTAACAGCAACCTCACAGTGTAAATATGAATGGAGGTTAGAGCTCTCGATAAAAGCAAAGGTATACCAGTTCGCTTTCATCATCCATGATCTATGAGAATGACCCCAACACATGTGAATTAAACATCATCCCCATTCAACACATACTGAGCTAGATATAAGTATTCATTAATATGAATAATTGATAGTAAAAGACAGAGGGATTTTGAAAATCTTATTTCCATGTAATGATTTGAATTCTATACTAGACACTAAGTTTACATAAAAACATGCTGTTTAGTAAGCAACTGGTATCACCAGCATTGCAAATTTTTGTAGCTGTCTGGAATTATCCAAGGTAAGAAACAGCTGATCAGCTTTACCATTACATTTTATAATCTTTGTAAGGAAATAGTGCACCTATCTCTGCTTAAGTTCCAATTCTCACAACACTGATCTGGTGTAATAGAATATTTTGCTGTAAATAACACATATAGCTTCAGTTTTGGTTGTTGATTGTTTGTTTGTTTTTTCACATCAAGACAACAATATTAAATAGGAAAACTGTAATGAATTACAAACCACACAGCCAAAGAAAGAAAATGAAGTGAACCATTACAGATTTTACACTCCTTTATTAAACTTTGGGGTTTTTTTATTTCAGTGGATATAAAGCTCCCAACGCTGTTTTGATGCGACACAGGAAGCTGCTTTTGAACAGTATTTTTTCATAGCCCAGCCAACTCTTCCAGCTTTCAGACTGACTCTTCAAACCACCAAAACCCTAAGATTGATGATAACGAAGTGACAGTAGATGAGTTAGTAATAGTAACCAGAAGTATACATTTTCAACCAGGATAGATACAGTTAAGAGGAAGGCTTCGTTGTAAAGAAAAATAACGTGCATAATTTAGCAGCTATGCCGTTCCACACACATATAATTAACAAGTCTTCAGCTCATTAGCAGGCTGTATAAAATACATATAATATGCTGTGCAAAACTGATTGAGAATATAAAGCTTCTCATGCATTACAATAAGTGATTTAAATTGTTTTGAAAGAACGGTATCAGTAGCACTTAAGGACGTGATTCCCAAACCTACTTATGGCTCCATCTCCTTCAGACTGACACCTTCACCCTCGTGGTTTTCAACAGATATCTTGCCATGCTAATTCTAGCATAATACGTTTGATCAGTGATTGCTGAGATTCTGCTACAACCCTGAGAGATGAGTAGGACCAAGGGAGTACAAATGACTGCATCAGATAGCTCTGCGTAAGCACTAATTCCCCAAAGGAAGGATGTACGCATGACATTGCATGCATATTTCAGTATCAATGTAGTAAGGGTATTTTTGAGGGACAACATATTTAGCACACATTAATATATAGACAAGTAAAGAGATGATGCTAATTAGCAGACTGCACAATTTCAGGGTCCCCTCTTCGGACATATGACAAAGGGCCGTACATTATTGCACCTGATGACACCAGCACTTACATAAGACCTTGAAACTATTAAAGTGTCTCAAGGGACAGAACAGTTACTCCTGAGCTGTAGTGACACCTCCTGGCAACAGACTGAGAAGGTCTTTTCCCACATAAGAGAATTTTTTTCTCCAGACAATTCTCAGGGGTTTCAGCCAAAAGGCAACAATCGTGGTGCTCCCTCCAGCCTGGCTTCAAAGGCACACTGCCCAGAACACCAAGCAGAATCTTCTGATTTATAAGCAGCACTGACATTTTAGAAATTGAGAGGCTAAGATACAGGAATATCAGCCTCTAAGATCTCTAGATTTATTGCACCACACATTGGCCTTTCCTGAGTGGTTGGAAAAATAGCTGCAAAAGCTAATCAACTAGCAGCTTAATTCATACCATGAATCTTGAAAAATGTTTTCTCACTTCTCTGTGAAACCCTGTCTGTTTGCTAAGAATTTATATCTTTG
>VYZV01001155.1:644-10787 GCA_013401275.1 Pandion haliaetus | reverse complement strand
GACCCTAACAATTCCTAAATTCAGAGTGAACTAAAACAGTGGGAAAATCTGCACCTCCTATTTCTAATTTTGTGCTCCTTCTGACCTCATCCCCAGCATTTAAAATCACTAAATCTTATTTGCTGAAGACTCTTGCCTGAACAGGCCACGTTACTAATTTGTTCATAGCATTTGGCTAAAACAGGATAATACATGCCATGAAGTGATAAACCTGATATCAACCCAAGTCTTGATAATAATTTACAGGACAAAGCTTTTCTTTTGCAGATCAAGAAAGGCTTATTTCTAAGGTGCCCCAAGAGCCAAGAACTCTGTGGTGCTACGAACTGCTGACAGGCAACCAATAACTCTGACAAATTATACATTCATGACATCTGCAACAATCGATAAACTGACTCACCAAATTAATAAAATATAGATCACAAAGCATACATTTTTATTAAAGAATAATTTCATGATAACCAAGTAATGTGGATGCTTCCAAGCATAAGATTAAATTACATGCTGAGCAAATCTGGCATTTTGTGATAAACTGCGAAAGTAGTCTTTGCAACAGCAACTGAGGAAGAACATTGCTGACATAGTCTATAAACATGTTTTATAAAGCATAACCGAAAGTAACAAAAAAAAAAAAAAATAATTGAAGGGGTGGTTAGAGAATTCACTACCATATCCATAATAATTACTTTGTAGACTGCTCCTTGCTTTGTAATTTATTCCTTCAAATATGTTGCTGATTTTGGTGTTAAAAGTAATAAAAACAGATTACCTACATAGAGGAATATTTACAGCAAAGTAATTCTTTTGACCAGTCAGACTTCAACAGTCATCATTATTGGAGTACACAAAGATTTCTGGTACATTTAGGATGACAGAAAAGTTACTTAAATACACAAGGCAAGTGTCTTACCTGATAGATGGACACTGCTTATCAAAATTCTGTGACTGCTGAATAACTTAAAGTATTTGCTTGAAATTTGGAATACAGTTAATCCCTTTGGACTTGAAGGTCTGCAACTGCACATGTGGTAAAGTATTCTCCAGCATGGATATTTTCCACTACTGAGAAATGCATCAAGAAGAGCTTTTCCAACCTCATGTAAAGGTATCAGAGAAGTCATCCTTCCCCAGGGAGGAAGACAGAGCTTCTCATAAGTAAAGGCTCTACTTCTGGGAAGAACGCACTTAGGCACATCCTCAGCCTCCGTTACCCTGGCCAGGTTATTGCCACACAGCTCTGAAACATGTCCGAAATGAAGAATTTAAAATACCAAGATCCTGTTTATTAAAGTTTACAATTACTAGTTCCTGAAACTCTTTAGTACTCAGTCTCTGCAGGCTAACTATGCCATACCCACAGCATGAGAAGGCTGTCCTAAAATTAGTTTTAATCCTCTATAATGACACATGTGTGGTGCTCTCAGGCATTCTTTGCATGATTGAAACTTGTCAGATCTTCCAAATATTTCTTTTATAGTAAAACACCCAGAATTTCCTGGAAGCATACTTTCATACTTGCAGTAAGTCAGTGAGTATTTTACATCCATAATGTTTAGCCACTTTCTAAACTTCCATGGATTTCCTAGCTAAACACATGATACGAGGTCTTTCCCGTCCTTCTTTCTAGCTAATAAATAATGGAATCTTAATTTTGAAATGCTGTCATGAAACAAAAATCAAATAGAGCCTAAGTAATATAAAAACAATATTTGTTTATACTAGATCCATTATGAATTTAATTCCTTTTTTAAACAAATGACATTTAATAATACATTAAACACATAAACAGGAACATATTTGAAGTTATAATTCCATCAGCTCTTTCTCATGACATTCATCTTCTGAAAGGCCATGTCCACATTTCAATCTAATCATTCATAGAACATTGTTAAGTTAACAGACATGGCTCCTTAAAAATGGCTTACTACTTAGATAAGCTGCTGTCTTCCCTAACTATGGCAACCTAGATGAGTTAAAAAAAAAAAAAATCTACTCTCTGGCATATTATTTAGTAACTGGAAATTTATTATAAAATGTTATATTCTTTCAGAATGAAATATCTTGATTTGGAAAATATACCCAAGTATTCCACTTACAAACCACTATTTATTTCAATACTTTACAAATTTTCTGCACTGGGATCATTTAATTTACTAAGAAAATATCCACATTGCTATGAATCTTTTCAGTCACCAAAACATGACTACACATAGCAGCAATGCATATTTTAGAGAAGCAGCAAACAGGACCAGCTTCAGGATTACACCCACCACCCTCAAGATAAGATGAGGCGAGAGCATTTTCTCTTGCCATAAATTACCACTCCCTTCTATCAGCAATTATTTAACCTTCAAGAATAGCTGCAACACAGACAAATTATGTGCTATAATTACGCAAATTTATCCCTGATATTAAGACTGCATACATGCATATATGTATATCTACTTAGTCTATTTTAAAACGTATCTGCATGCACTATGTTTAAGTATTATAATCAAATACACCAGGATGTCTCTACCTTATTGCCCAGAATGACAACATTTCTATCCTAAATATCTGTAAGCCATTCCAGTGGTCAAAAATGCCCACTACTGCTTTTTATCTGTATGGTACCAGTCACTTGATCCTGGTGCATCCGCTTCTAGTAAACCTTCCTCCTTCCCAGACAAGAGCGCAGAGACCTAAATTCACAGGAAGCAAAAGGAGCACCAGCTAGGCTTCCAGAGAAAGGAGAGAGGGAAAAAAAAAAAAAAAAAAAAAAAACCTATATCTGTACATCACTGAGTTCAATACAGAAGCTGCATTGGGTTCAGAAGTCCATACTGAAGGCTGGGAGTATTAGAAATACCACATATATAGTTGATCTGTTCTTGGCTGCTGTTGGATACTTCAAGACCAAGTTGCCTCATTCTTTTCTTGGGAACTGGAATTATTGAATATCTTAAGTCACTCCATGAAAACTAAATTAAAATGTGACTACTCTTGCGCTACTATTCTGACTCAAAGCAAGCACCTTCCACTTTGCCAGAGGTCTTGGTAGACCAACACTTCTGCTAACATCTCTTACCATGCTGCAAAGTGCTGCCACTTAAACAGCTGCATTTCTCTTATTCATATATCCAATTATCCAGATACTCATCTTGGACATAGGCTAACACTGCAGATTTTTGACAGAAGCACTGGTTTAAGGGCATTGTTTTAACTCCCATAGCTCTTCAGAGCCTCTGGTCCCACCTGCATGGCTTTACATTCAGCCATTTACCTACCAGAGCCTGCTGGGTGAGGGAAGGGAGGTTCTACAGGAGGTAGCACCATGGGCCGGTTGGGGGCAGGGGCTAGGCAATCTCTGTATTCTCAGTGATCTGAGCATTTTTTCTGCTCACTTATTAAAATGTCAAATTTACAGCATTCATTATGCAATGATCATTATACAACAATAAACTCAGGTTTATTTTTTTGTTATTTAAGCATTTATTATTTTTTACAATTTTACAGTGTTTAAAAATCCCAGATTCCCAGAGATCTAGGCTCTGCACAGAAACTTAAGAAAAAGATGGCAAACCAATACAGTTGTCTTTTTCCACACTGGTTTTCAATGGTGATAGAATACGTTGCTACAATAAAAAGCCTTGATACTTTCTGATTTAAAGCACAAGAACAAATGTGATTTTTAAAGTCAAAATCTGTTGAAATTATAGGGTTGGGTTCTGGGGTGGGGTTTTTTTGGAAGAGTAAAGACTTTTTGTTTTTTACTTACAGTGAAAATTCTGAATATTGTACATGCACATTCACATCATTTTGCAAAACTGTCAACACCAGATACACATTTCCTTCTTTGAACTGTCTCCCTGTGTTGCAACCCTCATCCAAATTTGAAAATATTTTGGTAAACATAGCTGATGTTTCATGGGTGTAATTTTGAGACCATAAGGAATTTAAGAAAACAGTTGATACCATACTAAAATCTAAAATAGGCTTTTAAGAATTTATCAGCTTTCTCAAACCAGTAACTAATATGATAACCATCTAGAAATAAGGATCTCTAACCTATTCCTTCCTCCTAAATTTTCCTCCCTGGAGTTTTGTTTTGGAACTTTTGAGCTCCTTTTGAAGGATATTTGTACGTTCTACTGTGATGACATTTTTAAAACATAAGTTAAATATAATCTTCTTCTAACTTTACACATTTAGCCTATATATCATGGGACTTGTATCACAACATTTATCACAATGGGCTTTTACTCCAAGAGCAGATTGTCTCAAGTATAGTCATGAACTTCCACACTTTTCCCAGATAAAGAAAATAGTTTGAATAAAGCATTAAGAGTGATACTGGTGTAACACATTTCTTAGAAGCAGAGGTCTCAGAAGGATTCCCCTTGGGATATTATAGGAGCTATGCAAAATAATTCCTTTCACGAACTTGCACTTCCTTATTAAGGAAGCCCCTGAATTTTTTTGCCACCTCTCTCCTCAAAAAGCTGTGTTGGACTTGGGTGCTCTGCCCATCAGGAATCCTCTTCCAGCATTCAGCTGCAATTCATTCAGAATTTGTTGGTACCATTTTTTTGTTCTACAGCCATTGACTTTCAGTTCTTTTACTTTTGCTCCATACTCTATCTCTCTAAGAATGGATACTCTATACTCCTCATGTCTCCCTCTTATGGGATAGTCTCTTCACCTCACTCGTTAAACTGTTCAGAAATTACTAACTCACACTGATAAAGCAGAAAATTCTGTTCACTTGTTTTTATGCATATCACAGGAACTGCTAAAGCACATCCCATGATGATCCAAGTACTACTTATCTATAATGAGGATCTTGTTGCAAGTTCCTATTTTACAAAACTCTGCTATTACCCACTGAGTAATATGATATGACCTTTGATTTTGCATTTTGAATTTGAGTCCACTTCTATTAGCCCAGTTTTCAATGTCATCTCTGTTATTTCTGTACAATACCCTGATTCTCTTCTATATTTAGGATGCCTTCCAGTTTTGTCATTAGCACAGCCCCTCTACTGATGCCAGGTGATCCACATTAAGCAAGTCGGGCTCAACACTCCACTGGTAACCTCTCTTGCACACCACACCTTCTAGAAAAATATTATTTCATTGGGAATAACACCTGCTAGTGAATTTATACAGGAATAAATAATTCTTCTTTAGCTAAGTTTTCCAGCTGCAACCACTCTGCTGCTTTCTGGTTTGTCTTTAGGCTAAGAGTTAAGATACATAGAATGAAATTGTGCCTAGGGTCGCTTACACAAGGACAGCGTCTGGCCTCCACAACATCATTATTCAGCAGATGGTTGTGAGTAACATGTTCAGGTTCAAGGTCTTTTAATGACACTGGGTGCATACTGAGGAACTGGCCTCTGTGGTTGGAGTCACACACACACTCATGCTTTGTGGATGCTTTACTCCAACACGAAGGTCTCACCAACCTTCAAGAGGCAGGCAAAAAACAAACCTTAGCTTGATTCTTCCCTTGGGTAGCTCATAAGGTAGAAGCCCATAGTTCTTGGTAGCAGTACAGACTAATTTTTATGAGTCTTGAATTAATTCACAATAAGCTCCTTCATATTCCATAAAATACACAACACTTAAGTGTTGAGGGCTGTGCTGAAGCTTTGTTGGGGTTTTTTTTGGGGGGTTTTTTTTGGAACAAGAAATAATGTCTGGATTTTGAAACATGGTGGTGTTTTAGAAATTAAGAACGAAGACTCCCCCAGGGAGGTGCAAGAGGCTGCCCCGCATACCACACAGCTGCATTTGGCACGCCAGAGTCTTCAGAACCTCTAAAAAAAGTGGTTCTGCCAAAAAAAGTTAAGTAGGTTTAACCATTTTTAGAAGCACTGCCAATACCAAGGCATCAAACCAGAGTCTTTGCCTGTACCTGTCTCCCTATCCCTAGAACGATCAAACAGTATTGTTAAATCACACAGTATTGTTAAAACAGTTCAAGACCACCCCGGAGACATTGGACCCAAGAGCAGCAGATCTGCGGGCAGTCATGGCGCAATGAACCCACTGCCTCTCCCCAGGGGAAGATCCTCAGCTTCAGCAGGCCAGCGTGCATGCATACTTATGGCCAAAAGGGTGGAATTTCTGCAGAGAGATGTCAGGTAGCTTTAGGACCTCTGCTGAGGCGTGTTCTGTGAAACACTGTGTTTTAATTATGCAATTACACAGAACTCAAGAGACCTGGCTCTGAAGTTTTGCAGACACAACCCTCCTTCCTGGCACAACCTTGTTCAGCAGTTAAATTCTGAAGCCGTGTGCAGGGCAAGAAGATTTTTCTTAAAGCCTTCCAACAACATCAATAACACAGTCCTAATTATGAACTTCAGCTAGCTATGTGCTCGTCAAATCACAGCTGTTTCCCCTTGATGTAGTATTAGATCAGACATCACTAGAACTGCCTCTGTGTATGTATGTATACAAATACGCTTTTCCCTTTGTTCTGCAAAATAAACTCTTAACAGGAAAGCGTTTATATCAAAACTAAGTAGAATTAAATGTCAATTAACAGTTAATAATAGTCTTAAGATAACATTTCAGATCTATCATAATCCCATAATAAACTGACTGCAGAGCTGACATTGTTTTGGTTTCAGCTATTGTTTTGACTCAGAAAGAAACTACCAGTTGATCTTAAGCATTAACACCTCAATTGAAAATGCTCCTGAGCTTGCTATTTGCTCACAAGGAGGTCAACACACCTCATTTCACTTGCCTACCTGCTCATCACAGCTTTGCATACATGAGGAAAGGTTTGGGGTTTTTTTTTTATTTATTTATTAATTAGTGCTTCTTTAACAAAAGCAGATGGATTTTTTTTCCTACTCCTCTAGTACTTCATAAGCTCTTTGGATCACAGATAACACAGAACCTATTTAGCCTACCTGGAATGACAATACTGTTCAATTTGGATAATAGAAACCTATTTTTCAATGAAAGGTATATATTTGTTTTCAAAGCTGTCTGAAATACAGAAAACAATCCACTAACTGAAGATATAAAACTAGGTAAAATATGCAATAATTAACATCCATCATTGTATTTTGCACTCACATTCTTGCCAGAGTAAGGCTTCTTCGTGCAACCTATCTTGCAACATGTGTAAAAAGAGAGCAGTTTTGATGCGTAGATCAGAAACAACAGCTTAAAATTTATTTTTAAGTTTGTTTATTCCTATGTGCCTTTCTGGAACAGTTTAATAGCATCCAGAAGCTCTAAAAACAGTTCTGCCAAAAAGATAAATAGGTTTAACCATTTTTAGAAGCACTGGCAATCCTAAGGCTTCAAATGAGAGTTTTTTGCCTGTACTTGATGCTTCTGTCTGTGAATACAAGACCTCTAATTCTACAAAAAGCAGCAGCTGATACTGTAACAAAGACCGAACTCCACCATACTCCAAAGCATCCAATTTTGGTTCTTTGCTAAAAATGTATTGAAGCACAAATACATTTCAGTTTACCAACATACTTCAGGCCCAAGATCATTTCTACATGATTTTACCATTAGCTTCTAGGAGCATGTAATGATGTACCATGTCACGTCAATTCTATACACTATGCAATTAGAATTTTACAACCTTTGGAAAAGGAGATAAAGCTCAACAGCTAGCTGTATTCATCTTTTTCCACCATTAATCAAATGAGAAGGTGGCAGATGAACCTAGAGTGGGCTATAAACATCCTCCAGAGCATTCTGCAGTACAGCATGCATGGTCTAGGTCACTTGCTATAACAGAAGCATGCATCCTTATTCCTTCTCCAAAAGGCAGCACTGCTAGAATCAGCTGCTTACGAAGTACCCAGTATGTTGTTTACAGTGAAATAACACTGTTCAGGGACTGGAGCAACTCTCAGTGAATCCATATGTATTTTACATGGAGTGCATATAGCAGATATATATTGCCCCATAGTCAGGCTTAAACACCTTCTTTAAAGTTATCAGCTAAAACATGTTTTGTACACTCTTTTGGGACAATGGATAAATAGAAGTGTTTTAACTTAATCCCAGCTGTAAATCCCTGCTCCTGACGCACAGCTCTCCTCAACCACCTGAATGAACCTACAATTGACAGATGAGAAAAAGCAGCTTCCATTGTATCCCAAAGACTTACGTAGGACTTACAACACTTAGATTATTTGAGCAAGGTTACTTTTTATCTAATCACAGAAGAAAAACTCTACTGAATTTAAAAAAAAGTAAAATTGGGAGTAGTTTAACAAGGTAGAAAAGATCACCACAGCAGTCCTTGGCATGGACAACACTTAACAAGGAATAAAAAGCAACAGCCATTCAAGAGGAAACTAGTTTCATCTTGTTTGGACTAGAAACTCCCTACACAAACTAAGCAAACATCCTTATGCTTTCAATAACCCGAACACTTGAAGTCAAAGTAACAAAGCAAACAAGTTCAAAAGTATTTTGTCATTTTGTAGCATCTCATATCTGGGGCACCCAGAATTTTCTGGATAAAACTAGGAAGCATTATTATTGTTTTGCACCAGTGAAGAAGCTAGAATAAATATTTTAGTCCCATGAGAACGTCCACATCACGTGACTCAGCCTCCACACACACAAACTTCACAGGGTATACATAACCAAATGCCCAATGCCCTACATAGCCATTTAAACAGCAATTTAATCATATTTAGTGTCAAATAAGTTAGAATAAGAAAGCAGGAGTCATTAAAAAAATCAGATTTAACAATAAGACATGCACAAAATTAAAGAGGTAAAGGATTGATTAATGACAAGCAGCAGAATGATGATACAAGAATAAAAATTGATCTTCATTGAAATTACTGCATTTTGTGCAGAAAATCTTTGCAGACCACCATACAGTATGGTGGCCTTCCAAGACTGACATCCACGGTATCTTGATAGAAAATTTGGTCTTATCCATTCTCTTACATCCAGCACTAACATGCTACTATAAATACTTCAAATGCCCATAAGCAATAGCAGTATTGATGTTAACAATCATAGGATAGCATTAATATACAAAAAAGGATTTTTATTTCTATTATGAAATATTATGAATAATGGGTCTAAATAATTCTGAATTGTGTCTAGAAAGACTAGACTTACGTCTTTATTTTCTAAAAATGGGCAATGGGTGTAATGAGAAAAGAAAAATATTGTCATATCACAATAATATTTCAGACATGAACTACCATTACAATGAGAACATATCATTTGACTATATAACATCCGATAAATCAAAATACACTACAAAACGTCAGAAGTTAAGCTATCCCCCTCATTCTTAATCAAGTTCTCACTTTAAAATTGTGTAGTTATTCCATTTGCAGACACAGTATATTTTGAATCTGACACTTCCCCCACTCCCCCCAAGAGGAAATCCCATCACCAAGGTGGTAAACTTATTCTTTAAAACTGACTGTATTTGAATAGACCAAACTGTCCTTTTGGTCTGCTGGGCTTCTGGGCGAAGAGTAAAATACCTTAAATTTACAGCATCAGTAAACAAAAGCAAGAGAGATCTATATTAAATGGCTCACCAGAGCATGTAACATTTTACAGAAATGGAATTTTACAAGGATACAGAAGAGTAGATTTTCTCTATTTGAAAAGTCAAACAAAAGGGATGGGAGAATGACAAAAAAGATATAGTATGAGAGAATAGGGAAGTAACATGAAAAGATTTGAGGTTTAATATACTTATTTGTAATTTTTTTAATGATTTAGCTAGGTATTGTTACACTGGAGCAACAAATACAAATTTGTGTAATGCAGCTGATTAGGGGAATTAAAAAAACATATGAAATCGCTTTCAATTTGGAATGAAAAGGATCTACACACTCACACAGCTGGTGCTTTAGCAAGTGATAAACACGTTAACAGAAGAAGAAGAAAAAAATATTTTCTTTAAGCTTGCTTAATACTTTTTTAATGTAAAAGTAGATGGACAAAAACATTTATGACAACTTCTTAAAGAAGCGGCAAAACTGACATTCAGAGGATCTACAGGATCAGCAAGCAACAGGATCCACAGCAGGCAAAGCCCAGCAACAGAGCTCTTGCCCAGAATTACAGACTGTAAGAAGCAGAGCGCAGAAGCTATAAGATTACAAAAACTGACCTTGCAAAACTATTTGTAAC
>VYZV01001151.1:23449-51683 GCA_013401275.1 Pandion haliaetus | reverse complement strand
ACATCCAGAAAGTTGAAGTCCCCCACGAGAAGAAGGGCACACAATTGTGAGACTAACCTCTTCCACCAGTTGACATAGAATATATATTAAAAACCAACCAACCAACAGTGCTCTGACAGGTATTCAAAAGCACTAGGTACATAAAATATTAATAAAAAAAATCATATTGGTAAGTGCCTCACAAACAACATCCCTGGTCTTGCACAGCATTTTCTGAGTAGATTTTATGCACCTGTAACTTCCTAAGCATTTCTATATCCATGATTGTGTGTGTTTCAGGACTTGGCAAGCTCTGTAGATCTTATGAGCTCCCAATCTTGTTAGCAAGGAAAACAGTTGACTATATGCTGAATTTTGGACTAGTGTGATTTTGTTTATGCCTGGAGATGACCCACTGTTGCCTCTCATGCTGTTCTGTCTCACCTAACTCATGCTCTTATCTCCCCAGTTTCTCCTTTCCAACTTTCTCCTCTTAAAGCTCTGCCTTGTGCATTTGAAGCTGGTTCTTTTTGATCTCTGACATGTCTGTTGATCTTCAAGGCAGATAACACTCTTCTTCACTGATCCTTGAGCTCATAGTTTCAGGTGGACGGTCAGCTATTGGCTGCTACAGGGATTGCAAGAACTGTCAGTCAGGTATTGGCAGCAAGTGGGAGTGCTTTTGCATGTTGTGGCTTAGGACAGCAAAGAGAAAACCAAAAGGCAAGGCCAAGCAAAAATACCTTTGAAGATATCATGCATGTAAATAGCCAAAGGGTCTTGGGGAGCTGCTAAATGGTGGCCAACTCTTTGCTACTCCAGTCAATCACACCAGGAAAAACAGTTCTGATTCTGTCCTAAACCTAGTGCAAATTGTTGCTGTCATTCACCTTGGAAGTCTCCTCCAAACCCACGCTGCTCTAACATTAGAAGAAGGCTTCTGACTTTAAGTGTGGCTAATTTATGCACATTTGTTGTTGTGACAGTATCATCTTTCATATACAGTAGCTGTTCTTCCACTCCAGCAGGCACACAAATCTCCTTTCAGCCATAGGAACAGATCTATACATCATTTCCAACAGAAGCTTAGGCCTTCTCTGGCACTTTTTAGCCTCTTCACGTGTGCAGGTGAGTGTGTGTATGTACATATGTATGTTTCCACAGTAACTGGTCTTTACTCTTTATAGAGCACTGCATACCATAAAGCAGAAAAATTGTAGCTGGGTTTAAATTATATCATGTTATGTTTTAAAGACACACCTTTTTTTTTAAGACACACCTTTTTTTTAAAGCCACAGTGAAAATAACATGATCATTTCCTTTTCTTTATTACACTGTGGTTAGAAAGGCATCCTTATGCGCAGAAAGAAAAACGTTCAAGGGTAAATATAAAATCCATGAAGTGCAGAGTTTTTGGTGGAAAAAAAAAATCATTATGACCTTTTTGCCAGAATTCTATAGAAAGTCTTTTAATAGGTGAATATAGCCTTCATCTAAGTACAAATTGGAGTTATCCAAAGTTACATTCCTGGCAGCATGGAAGCTACTGTAAAAGGCATGTAGCTATGATTCTCAGGGGACAGGCAGGGGAGCGCAACGAGGCTGTGCAGTCTTTCCTCACAGCCTCTAAGATGAAAAGACCAAGACCTTTGCTTCCTTAATAAAGTTCCTGGAGTGGAAATGCTGTAAATTCAAGCCACTGGGAAATCAAGGTCTAAAAAACCCTCCTGCATCTGGGTCCCAGAATGTTTACTTCAGTTTCTTTTTCTTTCATCAAATTGCTGTCTCCTCTTAATTGGTGCCCAGCTCTTCACACAATTAAAAAAACCATCAAAATCTCCCCAAAAATAACTGGTTCTAAGCCAGACTTACTAATGATTTGAAGGTTTCAGATAACCATTTCATAAGTTCCTATAAACGTGTGGCATCATTACATGCAGCAGTACAGGTCAGGGGAACCAGAGAACTAACAAAATCCTTAGCTCAAAAGAGCTGCTGTTAGGGAAAGCATTCAGCAGAGGGAAGGAGAATTAAGATGAGAGAAAGAATGGACTAGTGCAGCTGAGGGCTTGCCAAATCAAGTGGATAATTTTTGTGGGGGTTTGTTTCCAGTCCTTTTGTATTTATATTAGCTTGTTTTTCTTCCAAGGAAGCAATCTGCTATGTAATTAGAGGATTTTGGATGCTACTTATTATTAATTAGTCTCGTTCAGCTTGTTGGACCACTATAGATTTTTCCAAGTCTTCTCCATGCATTGGGCATTGACTTTATGGTAGTTCAAATTAAGTAGACATAAAAAGGGATGGAATTTTATTTTTCTGTTATTTTTTCTTCACCTTTTCTGCTGATGATATTCCCCAGCTACCCCTACCTCAATTTAACAACTTTGTCATTATCCTTGGCTTCTCCCTCTCCCTCAGATCCTAGCCAACGTATCACCCTCTTGCTTTATTCCCTCTCTCCCAGTGGCCAAAACATTCACGGTGTCATCATTAAGATTTCCTTGTCTGAATATGGCTACCTCAATTCTTTGTTCCAGGAAATTGCAGGAATTCTTTGGTGAAACCATACTATGCTACTGAAGATTTATGGTCAGGATGCTAAAGATGAGTGTCCTAAGCCGAAAGCAACATTGGCAGGAAAGTTTACTGAGGTGATTTGTGATGATTGGTCTATATGGGAAATCAGATAGTGCTAAGAACATTAAGCAAATATATAAGTCTATATACCAATGCTTAATTCTCCTTGATTTCAAGGAGGAAATCTTGAAAGCTGAGAGGTTGCCCTTTAATTCTGTGAGCAATATGCAGTGTGTGCTGTGCTTGGGGGATTAATATTCAGTCATCAGAGCCCTGCTATTTTAGGTTTCTGAAGTCAGCAACGTTGCTTCACGTGAAGCGATGCACCGTACTTGCAGTCAGTAGAATGAACTGCACCTACTGTCTACTACAAAACACCTCTGCTCTTAAAGAAAAACCAAACAAACATGGGAGAGAGGCAGCCCTGCTCTTCACTGGGGAGAGCTCAGGCTGACCTGGTGCAGGAGGACCAGCCCGGCCCTGCGCAAGGATGGGAAAGCTGCTGAGGTGAAGGGAAAGTGGGGAGCACCTGGTGCTCTGTCACAGACCACCCACAGCACAAATCTGAAAAGCTGAAATGCAGTGGCACAAGAATATGAGTTATGAAAAACAACGTCATCACTGTTTTCTTATACTCTCCTCTGTTGGAAATCTTGGTTGATGGGTTTTGTCAGAGGATAACCTCCAAGTCTTTTATCTGTGTTTATTCAGCACACAGGAGAAGATAACCCAGATCTTGGTGTTGTCTTTGGGCAAAAATACATCGCACCATAATGCTTACTAATGCATGTTTTAAACCATATGCTGTACAATGAATGAAGAAAGGAGTATGCAGATTTGATCTACTGTTAAACAACTACTCATTCAGGTTTTGATGACTCAACTCTCTACTATATGAGCAGCTTCTAGAATATTTTGCAGTCAGACACAGTATTCTCTTAAATGTGAGCTAAAACAAGCAAAAAGAAAATGGTAAAGTAGGCAGGTGTGAGCTTCAAGTTCTGAATCAGAAATGAAATAGTCTTGAAGATGAGATATGTCCCTATTTAAATGGGAAGGACAACTGTGAACAGGAGGAGGTCAAAAGAAGAGATGCCAGACTAAGTGCTGTACTTTTTATTGTCAAACCAGTTAGCTCAGTCTTTTCAGTGGTTCTCGCAGTTGTTAAGGAGGTGTGTAAGTATTTTTCCTTCTTAAGTGTTGTGAATTTCACAACCTAAGGACCTCTTAATTAATTTGAAACGTTGCTTCAACCATTGTACTAGGATCTCATCCTTACACTTTCCAACTCTTCAGAGACCCCTAGATATTCCACCTCTTCAGATTTAATTATTTTTAGGGTTTTTTAAAAAAAGTCTAACAAAGACAGTGGTTTGGATCAGGGTGGTATTAGCAAAGTGTCTTATGGATGGTATCACCAAAAGTTTAAGGTGTGTGGGCCACCCCCCCTCCACGAAATAATGGTTCATTTAAAATGAATTTATCAATACAGAAGTTTATGTAAATATAGATATAAATTCTATATAAACATTATATGCAGTTCAGAACTTTTATTCGTACATTTATAACTGCTGTTTAGGCTAAAATGTAAAGAAATGATGGTCAGGAGTTATTTTCCTATTCAATCAAAATGTAGGACAGCACAGTATTTTGGTCTCTCCCAGTCCAAATTAGTTGATATAACTCTGCAACTAAGCAGTATTTTCAGAGAATCTCCATTGCATCCAATTTGCTAAAAGGACTTGAACCCTTTTTGCAACAGCCTAGAGGAATGCCTAGGCACTACGCTGCCATCTGTCTTAAGGTAAATGAAGATCCTTCCTTCTTTCTTGTTTTTTAAAAATCCCTCTACTGTCAGAAGTTAGTTACATGTGGTTCTAAAGAAAACTACATAGAGGCACTTGACCTCTGAACAGCAGCTTAGGTGCTTGCAATAGCGTCCTGAAACCTGTCAACACAACTGCATTTTAAATTAACAACAAACACTCAGAAATAAAGTACATTTTAAGAATGCCTGGTTAATGAAACCACGTGCTACCCAAACTCATGCTGTTCCTGAAGTCCTGACAGCTTTCTGGAAGAAGTGCCCAAGCTCTGGCTGGTTCCCAAAAGACAAAAGCCCTTGTCCCTGGGCAGTACTCACAGTTCAATTATGGCTGTTGCCTTCAGAGAAGCCTAGGTTTGTGCTGTCAGCATAGAAAAATCAAATGTTTAAACATGTCATGCAGTAATAAGATTTGCTGTCTTCACACGAGCTATATATGCAATACCACATCCCCAAAGGATGTGGTTCATGTCTAGACTCACTATATCTGGCTTTGCCACTTCTGCAGCCTAACAGACTCCAAAAACATAATTATGGGGTTTTTTTCCTCCATCATTAAAAATCTCATGTATTCTAAGTGTGACCCATCTGTATTACTGCTATTTGGAAGAAAATACACTGGGTCTATTTGTTTACATGCCTACTTGAATGTAGAAATCCTATAACCTTGTTACTGAAACAGTGCCTCTCTTCAATAAAAGCATCATGCCTCGATTATTTCAACAGCATCAGGAAACACTTTTTTTTTTGCTGTCTAAAATGTGCCATATATCCTTTCATTAGTCTCAATGAGCGTGAGAGAAGAAAAGAGTATGCAAGGCAAAAACATGAAGTGTTTGCAACAGGCAATACTGCTAGTTCAATGTTCAAAGGAAAGTTGCAAAGTGCATTAATAACCATCTCTACTGAGCACCACCCAAAATGGGAGCTATCAAAGTGGGGAACCTAAAGGCCCTGAACAAAACCTACTGACCAACCTGGATGCCAGGAGTTCCACATTACAGAACTCTAAATTCTAGTGTTGGCATGGTGTGAGGTAAATTGTTAGCACACATGTTAAATCTGTGTTTTGACGCTTTTTATTTATTTACCATGTTATATATTTCTACCGTAGATTGCCACAAAACATTATAGGATCAAGCTATTAAAAAGTTATCACAGGTATCACTTCAGCAGTAAGATATATAATATCAGCTCTGTTGTTCTAGTCTGTAAGGAAATTCATAAATGCACACACAGTTTAAAATAAATTTTTTAAAAAAGTTTGTTTTCTCATTAATTTTTATGACAGCACAACTCCAGTCCTTGTATTCAGTGGTGTTATAGGGAGGTATCTGCTAGATTGAGTGTGAAGATGACGGTAATGTTATGATTTCCAGAACATCTCTAACATCTTCTGTTATGTCACTAGCTGCCTTACAGTATTGCATAGGAGTATCTATTGGATTTATACATCACAAAAAAAGAACAAAGGTGTCCTTAACCCAGCAATCTTTCAGACTATATAAGGATGTCCTTGCCAGATCACTGGTGCCAACATAGGAGTCTTGATGGACCCTAGGTTTAAGAGACCTATCTGTAAAAAAGCAGAGACAGGCAGAGAAAAGGCAGGCATCCTCCTCTGCCAATCCAGGTATGGAGACAAAAATTGGAAGGGTCAAAACCTCTGGGAAAACACTTTGCCAACAGCATTAGAGTGACAACAGAGGGGTTGCTTACCCAGTAACAGGGCTGCAGAAAGTCCACAGGCTGAGCTGCCATGCTCCAGCTGTCCTGAGAGAGGGGAAGGCAACAGCAGTACTTGAACTGAGCTGGTTCACACATGGCAAGCAGCATTGAGTGTCTGATGAATGTCTTCTGAAGAAGTTAAGGAAATATTCATACTTGTTCAGTGCTGACCCTTTCGACAAGGAAGCTACAGAATTTACCCTTCCTTTGGCTCAAAAGCCATCACCAGTGAGCATGTTCCCTGGGAAATTGCTGCAAATTTTTGCTCAAATACAGACTGCTCATCACTTCTATTTCAATGCTTTATCTCTGGGTTGGACTAGATAAGTAATTTTACATCAGAAAAGATCTGCAGGAAAAGCAGATAGTGGAAGGAAAATACTACTTAGCCCTCATAAGAATGAATCCAAGTACATACAGTACAACGGAGAATTATTTTGTAGATCAGTCTGCTTGAGGAACAACTGGAGAGATCATTAAAATCACCTCTGTAGTTCTTTGATCACTGGTCTTATTTGCATGTCAAAAGAGCAAGTTTGACAGAGTTTATTGCAATTCTCCACTCCTAACTCGTAGCTGCTGCAGTTTGGTTCCCTGCTATCACTCTGTCTCCTTCCTGACCTTCCCCAAAACCACAAACTCCTACTTTTGAACTATTAAAATTACCTTGCAAAGGTGAAGCACGTTTATAATTCTGGATTGTTTAAGAGCAAGCCAGCATGAGACAGCTCAGTAAAAAGACACCTCAGTATCAGGCCTTTGTTGTATCTCATACTCCATTTCAGTGCTACCATTGCATTATCTTCAGTTGAGCTGACCAACGCTAAACAGGGAGTTCAAAGTGGGATTGTGGTGTGCACTTTGATATTCTGTGTGCAAATTTCTCTCTCCCTTACACACTAAAATCTCTTTCTAGGGCAGTAAGCAAGAGTTTAAATTGATCTGCTCACACTTGTACCTCTCTGGGCCTCCTGTTCTATTATTTAAAAAAAAAATAAATAAAAAAATGAAATCCAAACAACCTGGTACTCTGCCCGCAAGTTCAAAGAATTCTTGCATTTATTTAATTGAATTTCATCAACAGCTGGGGGGGCAGCTTGTCAACAACATTATGTTTCCTTTTCATTCCCCTCATTTCTCCTCTAGTGTCTTAATGAAGCGGTGACAATTGCACATACTGTGAAAGAGGTCTCGGCAGAGGAATGTGACAGAAGGAAGATGCCCACATGGAGCTTTATGGCTGCTGTAGGCCTCAGTCTCTCTGCCTCAGGATGCAAAAACCCCTAGTAAAGGAAGGGGCCAAGAGGGCTGACCTAGCCAAGAGAAGAGGGCTGAAAGCCACTGGCTTTGCTGTTAGCTAGACTCTGATAAGGAGATAAATTGATGGGACCAAAGAGAGCAGTAGTTTTGGTCCTAGAACACCAGCTCCACCATCAGCAATGCTTGAAGGAGATGGTGACTTCTGGGGAACATGAATGGGAGGGGAAGGAGTTTCGAATTATGAGTTAAACTGGGACCTGGAACAGCCAGATTTGAAATATCTGGGAGCTTTTCCAAAAACCAGGAAGAACCTGGCTCTGCTTGTAGAGGCTGAGAAGGCTGCACCTTCAGCCTGTCTGCCATGGGAGCAGCTGATGTGCCCTGCTTTGGTTTTTTTTCCTTACTACTGACACCCCAATTCCTGCCAAGGACACCCACCCCACCCAGAGGTACATGGGTGCTCTAGGAGCACTGTGACATCTAGCTCCATAAAAACCCAGGCTCTGCTCTAAGGCAGCTGAACTCCAGACAGCAAGACCCACAGGGCTGTAATAAGTGCTAAGCTTTTTCTCCCAAAAATATTTAATCTGATTAATTGCTCTGAGTTTCTGCAGTGAGCAGCAAGGAGTGGGAGTGACAGCATTAGGGAGGACTTTCATACCAATACAAGAGAGAGCACTTGCTGCTCTTAATAGCAATTTTTTTAAAGGTATCTTTTTCAGACCATGGCTTTATTAATTAGATTATACATCGACAGACATATTGGAGTGCTCAGAGAGGCACAGGTGTTACACGAAAGAAAGGTTCATTTCCAGTAGCTTTCCTACTTACAAGAGCAGTTGAATCATTTATGTTATTACATATAACTACCTTGGGTTTTTTAGTGCTGCCATAGGTAGGAGGGCAAAAAAAAACAGTTGTAGCCAGCTGGTTAAGTTTAAATCCAAGTAAAATGGTGGAATTAAATTTTATGTACACTGTGTAGCCCAATTCTTTTAGTAATAAAATTTAATATTTGCTTCAAACCTCCTACTCAATGCCCTTAACCTTCAGCACTATATTTCTTTGGGGGTTCCTGGCAGTTTAGCTTGACATTTAAAAGGACCTCAGTAGTAAACCATCTCTTGTTGCTGATTTCTAAGTGGCTGTTTACATCAAGCTGTCGGTGCCCTTCTGAACTATTAAATCCCACCCCAGGGCAGGGGGCTGTGGAGCAGTTAATGGTGGTTCTGCAAAGCATTGAGGTGCCCAGATCAAGTTCTCCAATCTGACCAGTGTTATCCTCCACAGTGGTGTTTTAAAGGCACATAGACACAGAGGTATTTCAGCCTACTTCACAGCAGCGTTTTAAGAAGTGAAACGCATTATACTGGAATGATGTGAACGGTGACGCACCAGAAGGTTGAGAGATTTGCCAAAGGTCAGAGCACAACCTGGGCGCATGAGAACAAGCCTGCCAGAGTCAACCTCCTGCAGGCTCTAACCACTCACACAAGTTAATCCCCGGCAAGGGTTTATTCACATTTAAAGGAATGCCTCCCAAGGTGGCACTGTTCACATACATGAGGCCTCCCAAGTGCTTAGACCAGAGAGACAGGAATGCTGGTGGCAGAATAAATATTAAGCTATTTGGATCCAGGCCTGTCAGAGTGCTAAACTGCAATTACGCCCAGCAGCCTAAGCAAAGCCTTGCCTCTTGCTTGAGGCCTTGGCAGCTGTGCAATGCCACCATCAGCAGCAGCACAGCAAAAACCCACAGAGAAAAGTAGCAGCCCTCCTAGTGCCAGCTGAGAAAATGGATGCCCCTGTCCCCTGCGCCTGGGGAAGCTGCTCTGCAACCATCCCCAGCCAGCAGCACACATTGCTCCCTGGGCCATGGCAAGGGACTCCTCTTCAGCGAAAATCTCTGGCACCCTCAGAAGGTGTTCCTCTTGTGACGGTCTGACAAATTATAGTCAATGTCTCAAACATTCGTTAAAGAACTTTGGTGGAAAAGCTGCCTCTGTAAAAATACCGAGTTGTGTGAACAGGACAACATGGCCGGAGGAGAGGGCCCCACAGAAGATGGGACTGTGCTTCTATATTAAGTGGTCAAGCCAGCAGGGAAAGAGAGGTGACTCCCCAATGAACTCCCCCCAAGCTCACTGACCGATTCCAGAGAAGCCCAGGAACGTGAACTGCGCTTGTTGAGACCACCGACTAACACACTATAAAAGAAGGAACAACGAGTGCTCGGTGCATGCCCTCCAGAACTGGATCTCTATGCTGGCTGGACCAATGCTGGACCCAGGACTGGTGAAACCCTTTTCTTCTCTCTTTTTCTTTTCTTTCTTTCTCGCTCTTTTTCCTCTCTCTTTTTCACAGTCCCTACACCCCNCTTCTGACACAGTTTCATGTTCCTTTTTCCACTTCTTTTTCTACACCTCCCTTCTCTCTTCAAACAGTGGCTGAATGACATGATGCAAGGTTCATACTGATAAATTCACTTGTACTTGGGCAAGGTTAGCTAGGCTGAATAAATGTTGATTGTTGTTTGAACTCCCCTGGTGTCATTTCACCTTAATTCTGACAAAGGAAATCCACGAACCTGAGTCGCTCCAACTTTGGGACGCGACACCTCTCCACCTCATGGAACAGACCAAACCAGCTTTGTTTTAAAGGCCAACTCCCCCTCTATAATAAATTCTCATCCAGAAGACAAGTTCCTTTTCCCCAAATGTCTCATTCATAGTGAGCAGCAGCACAGCAGCAGACAGAGGCTGTTAAGAGAGCCATTATATTTAACTGCTGGGCAATACTGATTGCACACAGGAAATAAACTCTAATATCAAAAAAGTTCCTAACAACAGCTGTTGGAAGGAAATGTCACCGCCACACTGTCTAGACATTGCCAGGCTGCCCTAAATCAGATTGCAAATGCAGGTCAGCACTATGAAGTCTTATCAAAGTGGCTAAAATGGTGGCTTGCCATTAAAGGGGCTTCAGCAACAGGCAGTCTCCCATTGCTCTCAGCACAGCGATGCTCGAGTCGCATGTTGTTTGGGGATTGCCACCAGAAAGACAATTGGAAAAAATCAAGAGCAGAACAGGAGCTCCACAGCTTTAGCGGCAGACTTACTCTGGCCTTGTCACGGGCACACAAAAGAAACTAGAAGGCTGAGAATTTGCCTCATTCTAGCCCTTGTGAAACGAGAACCTCCTCTGTGAGGGATCTGCAGCTGCAAGGGATCCTTGCCGAAGGGAACTACTGCCATTACCACACCTCCAAGCAGGTTTCCACCCTTCCTCCCCATCGGCCCCAAAGCCTACCGAAGCACGTGCTGTACAAAGGAAAGGACAGCCCTGACACGGGCGCTGCTGAAGATGGGCAAGGTCCACTAAGGTGTTTCCATGCCCAGTTACTGCAGGAGTGATCCTGGCTCCCAGCTCCCCATCCTTAAATCTTACAAAGGGTATTGGAAAGAGGCAAGGTGGCACTAGGACAACACGGGTGAGAATAGCTGCTGTAACAAGCATCGATAAAGATGGCTGTTTAAAAGGTTTCCTGAGCTGGTAACAGTGTGGACAACCCCTTTTCTGTGCTGCTGTGACACCAGTGGGCTGGCGGTGGTTCCCCGGGGGCTGCGAGCAGAGCACAGTGTGGCATGAGGACAGCTGCTGCGATGCCAGTGCCATGCTGCATGGCTCATCAGCGGCTGGTGGCTGGTGAGACCAGCAATCTGCATGCAGTGAGGCAGTGACTGGAAATTTGTAATAGCTACCTGCAGGGAGGGATTTTCTCCAGGGAATTTGTCTAGCAGTCTGCTTCACAAGACTTTCCTGCAGTAGCCAGCAAACATTAAAAAGATTTCAGACAGCTGTGGGGAATTAATAGGTACTGGCATTTGGCAAGTGTTTGCTTGTTACAGGATCAGCAGTAACAGCTGCTCCCCCTCCCACACTGAAGCATAAAGATGCTGAGCAGTAGCTGGTGCTCAGAAAGGACACCTACAAGTCAGCTTGGAGTTACACAGAATGCTTTCGCAGGGTTTGGAGGCTCAACAGGACGTATAGGTGCACTTGCTGCTTAATTAACTTTTTAACCACCATAACCATGCAAAACTGCACCTTGGTACAGACCAAAAGTCATATTGGATTGTTTCTGTTCAGAGTATGTCTTTTTATAAAATATAGCACTTGAGCACCATCCTGTTGTGCTCAGTGTACTACATAAACACAGGCTAGAAGAAGCCAAAGGAGAATAGTGATACCTGCCAGAGGACTTGCTAACTACAGCACAGCTTGGAGCAGTGGCTGCAGAAGTGCACTTGTATGTAAGCAAGATACGACTTTATAAGTTACTAAATGAATAGTGTTCCTGTAAGGTACTGCTGTTCTTTCCTCTCACTTTCAGTTTATGTGCCTTACTGCCCTGTAATGCCACTCCTGAACAGATGGATCAATAAATGAAATTTTACAGTATTTTGACTCTGCTCCACTCAGCAACTGGCAGCATCATGTTATTCCCCATATGGGAATTAGTCTGCAAAATTTACCTGTGCATACATTATCCATAGAGACGTAAATCAGCATTTAACCTTTAAAAGAAAAGCTATACAAGAATGAAAGAAAAAATAAAGGAGGCTGTATGATGTATGTCAATGGTTTACAAATTCCCTCCCACAATCACTTAACTGTTTTGCAACAGGTCTCAACAGGAGTGCACTGAAAAGCCAGGTAAACTCTCCAGTCAGGAAGCAGCAGAGATGAGGGTTGTTTATCCACCCCTCACCCTTCTTCTCTAATAGCTGAACCACCAACATCAACTGAGCCAAATAAAGGGTACAATTCCCCAATTCCTCCTTTCACACATAGCACAACTTTGTTTCCTTGTGTCCCTGAGTGCTGCAAGCTATGGCAGAATAGACAGTAGCTCTATCACTGTGTTTTTACCACTTGGCACAGAGTGTATTCATGCCACAACTCATCTTCAGCAGAGGAGGCTGAAGAGTGATGAAAAGCTACATCCTGCCTCTGGTAGTGGTAGACAGGGTATTGCAGATATCAAGACACACCAGGAGACTAAAAAATATTTTAAAAAATAAACCAGTGTACTCACAGGAGTGAAGAGCAGCCTGAAGGGAAGAGACTGAACTACCTCAGCTGGATGAAGAACAGCCCACGCAAGTGCATCCACACTTCTGAGATGTTGTGCAGTACTAGCAACCTCCTCCACTTGGGAGACTTCAATATTCAGCATCTTTCCACTACACCTGTATGGAGATAAAAAGCACTGTCAAGCTCTAAACTCTTCAAATCCTTTATGTTGCCAGACATGCTCTTAAAGGTAGGAGAAGAGAAACAAACGGAACAAGGTCTTTCCCATCAGTTATGCCCAGGCTGTGCACTGTGACAGACTAAGTGATTTATTTACTTATTCATTAAATGCTGAGCATCTTTACTACAGAGCAGGTTCTCTGTCCCAGAGAAGTGGTTGCCATTTGCATCATGAAGTATGAGATTTGGAGGACAAAAGCAATTGCAGTGAGGCCTTGCCTTTGCTCTGGTGAGTCCTGAAAAGGGAGAAGGAAGCAAGTCCCTGAACAACCACAACTGTGTTCTGGGTGTTTGCTAAATGCTAACCATTTCTCTGCAGGAGAATAATTCCCCTGGTTAATAACAGTCATCTGTTTGCTGCTGCGTATGTAAGCCCCCAAGCTGCTTCTTTTCTTCTCTGTTTCAGCCTGTGCCAAAACGAGCATGAAGAACAGCTGTGTGCAGCTCTTCCTCATAACCCAGCAATGCTTGGCTTTTCTTTTAAAACTCCAGGCAGAGTCTGTGCAGCCTCGTACACTTTGCTAGCAAACATGCAGCTCAGCGTGGCTCAGGAAGGCTACGCTGACAGCACTGGAGTATGCACTGGGGCAGGTTGGGTCACCCTAAAGCAGACCTATCTCATCCACTCTCTGTTACACTTTCCCCAAGTCATAAGCAAACACCACACAATGACCCTGAAACATAAATACTATTTTATAGTATGTTCCCCCACACACAGAGACACACCTGAAGCAGCATGTTACATCCCACCAGAGCTGTATTTCATAACTGGAGGCTGGTAGCCTGGGTGGCATGTTCTGGGCCAGGACTTAAGGTCACATGGATTAATTTGGGGTACAAAGGCTGCTGAAAGGATGCTGGAAGGCTGTATAGGGGGAAGGAAGGCTGAACTCTTGTAGTTTTGTCCATAGTGTCTAAAGAGCTGTCCTGGAATGTGTACTCTGGAGATGCAGTAAAGCTGCCTTCAGTGTGGAGGTTTTCTCCAAGAGAAAGATCAGGACCGCAGAAACAGGCACTGACTGAAGTTGCCCAAGGGGGCAGGACCCAGGAGCCAACTGAGAAGTAAAGGTACAGCAGGCATGACCGAAGCCACCTTTCGAAGACAGAAGGTGGGAGCACGCTCAGGTCCCCTGGTCCGGCCGCTTACCTCTCTCAGCCTGTGCGCTGGGGAAGATGCGTGTATAGTCTCCCCACGCCCCACCTGCAAGCCTTGTCGCCTGCAGGAAACAAGCTCATGGGCATGGGTTGGGAAGGAGTCGTCCTGCCACAATCAACATAGGGTAATGGTACAGGAAAAAAGTCTGTCGGGATTTCCCAATACCCTCCCCTCAGCCCTTTCCATGGTATGAATAGAAAAAAAATATGCTGCAGCAACAGTGGTGCATCTCTATCAATGTAAGCAGGGGAAAAAGAGGCACAGTGGCGTTTAATCAGCCACAAAATCTCCAGACATGTTAAACCTGCATTGAAATGCTGAATGGAAGCCAACGGAAGCCTCTAGCCTCCTTCCCACGTAGCTGCTGTGTGCTCCTTCCCAGAAGCCAAGGGGCCCATCTTGGAGAGAACCTGACTTTTTTTCCATTCCTTTCTCTCCAAGCTCCTTTTCACATGTTATATGAATGTTATAAAGAAAAGAATAACACTTTCAGTATCAGTGATCTTTAATCTAAGCCCAGAACATACTCACAGACTTCTAATACCTGGTCTCATACTGCTATGTACAAGAACTGCAGATAAATGAAATCACACTTCATATTAACATGTCTGAAGGAATTTCTGGTGTGCAGTTATATTCCCATTCAACCAACCCAGTCTTAACACTGTTTCAGTTTTCCTTCTATTATTTAAATAAAATGCCTAAATTTCATTGTGTCATGTTTCTTAAAACCACAAAACAGCTCAAATTAGGCTGTATTCAAACTTAACTAATAAGAGTTGCTTTGGCAGCCTGAAGTTCAACTGCAACAATACATAAAAGATTGTTCCTGCCAGCTAAAACTTCTCCGGTACCTATGGAAAGCCATCAGTTTCTGGAGTTGCATTTTCAGAAGGCTGAAGTCCACAACTTCATCAGAAATGAAACATCACCAAATAATGAAAGTCATCATAATCAACTCTGCTGGGCCTATTGTTTATTTATTGTGAGTGAGCTGCACACAACATAAAATAAGCTTTTTTTCTATGCTATGGATACATGTGATTTCAGCCTATGAGTCAAAGTTCTAGTAGTAGCACGGAGTCCTGTTTTCTACCTGTATGAAATCTGCCATTAACAATTAGAGTTATTTAGTCTCTGGGCATATTGACATTACTTCCTTCTGCGTAGCCACGAGGATTGCTGACATAAGCCACAAACATTATTATATTTGCTACACAAGAGGCATTTTAATGACAGCTGAAGCTCACAGGTACTATAACTCAACAACTTCTTTATGAAAGTGCCACCCACAGAAATGACTAAAGCCTGTTGAACACATGAGCTTTGGCAAGCCCAGGTTGGGGGGAAGATACCAAGGATCTCCGTAGTTTTTTACAATTCATAGAGGGGAAGGAAGAAGTTTCTTTGTCAAGGATAAGTAGGATTGCAGGAGGACATGACAGGCCATGACAATAAAAACAGTTTCCCTCCCATTCTCTTCAAGTCACCTGAACATTTGGCTTTTTTCTGTAATAAATGCTTCTAATATCACTGGAATATTGCTGTTCTGAGAAGTCAGCCTCACACACAGCTATGCCAGAAAGGCTGATTATAGTTATTTGCGAGAGACATAGTTGATAACCGCTTGAAAAGAAAGCATTATAATTTTTTTTTTTTCTATTTATGAAAAGGAGTTCATCGGAACAGTTCAAGAACCTTGCAGATGTGTTTTTATATTCTTCTTGTGAGGATCTCGGGTAATTTCCTGCAATGACATTTTAATAAGTGGTGCAGTCAAGTGTCAGTGTGAGTGTGCTCTCTCTAAAGACATATGCTGGCTTCTAAAACTATGTGTAAATACCTTGAAAATAGAGCTACTTTACTTTTTACCATTAGCTTGCCAGGTCAGGTGAGGAAGTTTAAGCCTTTACTAATAAATTACAATAAAAAGTGCTTCATGCTGCTTGATTAAATAAAATTCACTAATCCTGATGCTGCCTGGTTATTTTTGAATAACCAGTCATATGTAATCATAATTAAAGACTATCACAACTCATACACAAGTGGGGTTGGTTAAGGTCAAGGATCATTAGCATTTTCTAACTTCTGAGAATTTGATTTTGTACATTTAGTCATCCTTTATTTTGGAGCATTTTAAATATATATATATGTACGCACATACAGAGACAAAGCAGTATTTCCTCACAGCTCCCTAGTAGTTTAGCTATATGAAAACCAACAAAAAAAACCCTCTTAAAAAGCCAGAGCCAGCAGCTAGGTAAATAATAGTGTCTCCTTCCTTTCCTAAGCATCTTGTTCCTTCCTCTATGCTCCCTCGTTATATCTATGGTTCTTTTCTGTTCACATTTTTACCTCCTCTTCTTCCCTCTTCCTTTCAAATAAAGGCTTCTCATTTCTCTTTCTATATATCATCTTGTCCTTTCCTCATTCAGCCTGGATTTCACATTACTCTTCCCAAATCTGCAGACTTCTTCACCTTTTCCACAGGCCCTGGCACATGCGTTCAAGCAAGAATTGAGGATTGTTCAAAACATGTTTTCTGGTTTTAACTGCATGGTATCATTTGGCATCAGATTGCATTTTGTGCCTGTAATTTGCACAGTGAACTCCATCAGTTCAAACACCACATAGATCTGTGGCATAAGGTCAACTGTACCACCATTACAGTAATGATATCAAGTTATTAGGAATGAGATATTTACACAAACAGATTTCCAGTAAAGGAAAATAACATCTAAGTGTTTCTATAGTAAGACATGATTATAACTGATGCAAATCACATACCCATTAATTAGAGCATAATCTCTGAGTAGGCTGCACAATGAAGGACAAGTTACTTCTTTTCTAGCTATATTTCCTCCTGAAGTGACTGCAAGGTCCTCTACAAAGATCATTTCAGCAGAACTGGGAATTACACTTGAACATGAAGGCTGAAAAGCAGCAAAATTTCATTGTTCATATACACAGATTGTTAAATTGGCCACAGAGTTTTGAAATATTTCTCCTCTATATTATTCATTAAGTTAATGCCAAAGGAACTGGGCCATATGAGAGATGACTACACAGTGGATGATACAATGTATGACACTCATTACAATTAATGACAGGTTGAGACAGCAGTAGAGAAAGGAATACATGGCATCTTGACACAGTTTAGCCATGTAATCATTACTTACACCAGAAGAAAATGATAAGCAATGATGATTACAAGAGCAGTTAAAAATTGCCGTTATGCCATTTGAAAATTAAAAAAAACCCCATAAATAAAAAAAATCATCATTTCTAAAGGCCAGCCCATTATAAGGTTCAAAGAGAGTTTGCAAAATAGAGACAATTTCAGACTTGCGTTTAGCAAAGCCATGAATCCTTTGACACATGTGTTTGAGCCCAGACTTTAGAAGTAGTTATCAAGCAAAAAGACTAGCAGAGGGGGGTGGGGGGGAATCAGCTGTAAAGAAGAACTTGCCTTGGTTTGCTTGTTCTTCCACTAGTGACAGAGAGTGAAATAAGAATAAAGTTGGGGAACTAAGTAAGCATTCTCACTCAGAAAAGCTGTTTCTGTCATAGCTGGTGCATTTTTATTTATTTATTTTTGAAAGGGTTGCTCTAGTGCCTTGATATTCATATCTGCATTTTCACTGGATCCTTCCTGTATAACAAGACATCTGAGCATAGTGCTGGGAGCTAAGACCTGATCAATAATCTCAGTTCTATGCTGATTTCCCCTGCAGGAAGACATCCCTTCTGCACTGATTTTTCTCATCCACAAAAGCAGAGATAATAATGTCAATCCATTGGTAGGCAAAGCCTATTCCAGTGATTCTTTAATTAGTGTTTGTGAAGTGCTCCAGAGGCAAGCTCTCAGAGGGGCAACAATTAGCAGCAGCAGCATCTTTCATTTGACATGCTTATTTAGCACACTAGAAATTACAAACCAGCACTGTTGCAGCTGACCCCAAAGGCAGGGCTGAAAGTGGATGCTCTCCAGCCTATATTTCTCTCAGTATAATTAATTGCCATCTGGTCTAATCTCAATCAAGAGTCAGCAGTGAGCTACATGCACTAATCCCAGTTAATATAATCATACCTGTAAGATTAGAAAATAAATAGGTACAAAAAACCCCCCAAGATTTAACTTGTAGAGAGGCTGCATTCTGCATTTTAAGTATCGAGCAGCCTGATCAGAAGCAATCCAATGCCCACAGTAAGTCAATGACGTACATATCAGCCAAGCACAGGATTTGCAAGTGTTCATTTATAGTGCAGATAGCTCCAGAGAGGCAGGCAGCCATTAACAGTTTGAGAGGAGTAAAGCTTCCCACCTCACTCATTTACATTTGTAGCTTAGTCTGTTGAGGATGCATCAAGAGCTAAACACCACAAGGAACTTGGATACCCCAACACCACATGTAACAGTGAATAAAACCTGAAAACGCAGTGTGCTGTAGTAACCGATATCCTCTGTCAAGAGCCTAGGAACTTGTCTCTGCTAGAGGTCAGATCATTTGGTACTAATGAGCCAAGTATGTGAGCAACACAAATTTAGGGTGTGCATGACTCTCCTCACCCCATCGCTCCTTGTTTCTGTGTTGAGACAGAGAGACCTTATGCAGGTTGTACCTTCCCCTTTGGCCCTGCTCAGACAAGTACTTTGTTAAAACACTTCCTGAAGTTCATTCTCCTTAAGTCATCAGCAGAAACACTGACCAAAATTGAGCACTGCAAGCAAACACCTTCAGGAAGACTCCACAGGCTAATAAAGAGGTGAACCAAGTTTGTAGAGAAGTTTCAAAAACATTTTGTCCCCCCACTTTGGTAGTACCCCTCGTATGATCAAATATGCTTTGTGCCTGAGGAAGTCTATGATACAGCTCTGAGACCTCCCATACAGAGCTTCCTGTGATTATAATTTCATCATGGTATACAAAGGCTATTTACTATACAATCCTTGGGTAAATAAAAAGAGCAAGAGCAAAAATGAAACAAACAAAGCTTATGAACTTTATAATCATATCAGCTCACAGTTACCATAATAATTCATATGTGGTGAACTGAATAGTAAACCAACTAATATTTGTTGGTACTGCCTTTGAAGTTATCCAGAAAAAATAAAGGACTAAACCCTGCTATTTTCTAATCATAGCGATTGCTTCAGACCCAAATCACATATACTGGTAAAAAACAACTTCTGTTGCCCGGTGAGAAGATAAGGCAGGTGGCTACATGGTATTTGCAGTAGCACATGAAACTCTACAGCAACAGTAGGAAAACATAAAAATTTTAAGATGTATAAGACTTGACATAGTTAGGCACCACACCTCTGCGCAGTCAGGATTCCCTAGCTAAAATAAAGAGGAATAATTTGTAAGTCAACAGTCTGCTGGGACACCACCGCAGCACTGACATTATTAAAGGGAGCAGCAGAAGTCAGCTGCAACTGTTTTAACTTCTGCATTTCTAGACCTGATGGCAACCCACTTGCTGAGCTACAAAGACCTTTCAGCAAATAACTTTCTTAAAACTATCCAATTACCACCAATAGTTGATTGACAACAAATTGAAGTGGTTTAGCCAGAAAAAGTAACCTAGAAGAAGCTTTAGTAGAACACAGTACTGTAACAGTCAACTTTCCTGTGCTTATACAGTTTTCCTCATTTTTTCTGTTTCCTTGGGATTACATTTACATATGATGTAAATGCAAAAGCCTAGGACAAAGGTTATTGCAAGTTTTAATTGTTTTTAACAAACTTCTTTCTTCTCCTCATCAGGAAGAGCATTTTAAATGCAGTTAGTTATGCAGAGGGTAAAGCTAGTTTTCCTTGCACATGGAAAACATCATCAGTATTTCCCAGCAACATACATTGTTAAAACTTACAGGTATGAATTACACAGGATATGCAGAGAGTCTGTTCCAAGCACCAGAAGTGTGCTAGCTTTGAAGAAATTTTTTCTGATCACTCCATCCTGAAGCTTTGCTTTCACTGCTGATTAACATGCTTTAAGAAGCCTTTTTTTTTTTTTAACTACTTTAAAAGCTCTTGTTATCAGGAACACCAAGAAGAGTAGGCTACCCCAGCTTTAGTTATTTGTACCCTCTAAATACCTGATATGGTACGCCCCTTCAAAGGCCACACTTAGCATTGATAGAAAGAAAACTGGTGGAAGCTGCCCTGGTCCTCCACAGTGGTCAGAAAAAATGCTAATAAGGTCATCACTGACTCACAACCTTTAGCAGCAAGTAGGAACACAACTCCTTTCTCCGCACGCTTCTTGCATAGGGCATTAAAGGCTTTGTCTTTGCAGAGTACTTCTACTTCTTCAGGCTCTTTAGCAATCTGCTTTCTACCCTGCTGACACCCTAAGGCAGGTTACTTGAACCACACACCTTTCTTAGGAGAAGATACCTCTGAAGCACCAAGCAACACCTACTCCCTTGCCCAGCTCAGGGCTATCCCATATGACCCCAGCAGCAGTCCTTCCAGGTGCACCCAATAACACCCACCCACGCAGCCCAGGTTGCCATTAATCCTGCTCTCCACCTGCTGCTTTGAATCATCACCCCGCAATTCAGTGTGTTATACTGAAGTCCACAGTATGCTAAACATGAAGAGGGAGAGAATGCTCTTTTTTGGTTAAAATAAAGCAGCAGCTTCTCTCTTCATTAGTAAGACTCACTCATGTAAAGTGCATCAGCTCAGAGCTGGTAATGCTCAGGTCAGGTTCCCTGCTCCTTGCAAAATTCTCAATACTTTGAATGCTGTTTCGTTTCTTTAAGATTGCACTGAGAAATTGCCTGTTGTCATAAACACAGTAAAGGGAACTTCAACTGAATTGGCTAAATTTATTAAACTCTATTAAACTACTAGCAAATGAATTTGCAGTGTTTCAATTAATATAGTCTAAAGACTTGCTTCCAGCCAGCTGCAACACCTATGCTTGCTTCTGTACGACTAGTATCTGACCCACCAGCAGGAAGGTAACCAAATGGGAGAGGACAAGTCTGTCATACCCAGGAATCTCATTGCAAGAAAGTGGGAAACTTGTATAAAAAACCAAACTCAGGAGATTTGCTTTAAAACTGATGATCTTAAAAGTGTTCTCCTTTGCATGCTCATTCTCTCTTAGTCTCCTCTCTTCCCTGCCACACTCCTACCCAGATGGGTACCCAAATCTCTAAATTTCCTGTGCTCCTGTATCACACTTGATTTAAGAGGGCCCTGGTTAAAGACTAACTTTCACCAAAACAGTAGGTCCTATTTTGTACTATGCCTCTCTTCCCTCCTCCACACTACCACTGGATCTAAGCAACCTCCTAGTTTTGGGTCACTTTCAAAAGGAAGACAGGTCTTTCTGCTACCTTACCAGTATCCCTCTTTAGTATTGTTTGTTTGACCCCAGATTTATACCATCACTTCCACATCATCCCCTCCATCCTGCCACATCCCCCAGTGATTCATTTTTACAGAGGGTCACCTTGGAAGCAGTTTGCAGGGAGATCTCTGTGCTAATTATTAAAGTTATTCTGACTTTTATTAATCTCACACCATCACTTCCCACTTCTTCAAAATTTATCTACAACACGCTAGCCTATAGCAAGAACTTCAGTGCTCTCTCCCAGTCCAGTTTGAGCTCCCACGGCTACAACACCCTCAGGACATATGTTTGTTCATTTTTTAAGAGCTCAGGGCCACTTTGCCAATTCTGGAGTCCCCATCGGTGGCAGCAACACTGAAATCAATGAGCTGAGAGGAGCTCTGTGTGACCGCCTGTGTCTCAGACAGCAAATTAACTCTGGGTTGGGACAAACCAGGTCTTGACATCAAGGAAGTGGTACTTTCTGTTTGAGGTAGTTCTTCAGTAGAGGAGTCTTTACTGCTTTGGCGTAGCAGAATAGTTGCTTTAAGGCTTCAATGAATCTTTCATAGTTAGGTTTTTACTTACAAAACAACAAACAAATAATGCATCACCATCAGAAAAATGCCTTTCAGGCTTGAATCTTTCACCTGAATTAAGATCACCCTGTACAATGAGCAACCCCTCATCCTTGTACCAGACCATTTTGAGGATGAAAACAATGGTTCAGTGTGCTTTGAAATGAAGTATGTATGGATTTTGAGAGGGGGATTTTTCTCCTCCTTTTTTACATTTTATATGTATTATATATGTCTACATATATAGATAACTCTACATGTAGAGATATCTATATGTACATGCTGCTCACCTCAAAAGCAGATATAAACCATAAATAGTCATTTTTCATGTAGCTTTTCCGTCATTCTGCACTTGGCTAGTTAGCAATAGACTTCAGAGACATACTTATACCAGAATATCACATTTCAGAAAAATAAGGCAAATTGTATTCTTCCCATGTTTTGGTTTCACAGAGGCAAAATCTGCATGATAGCACTCTCTTCCTTAAACCCATGCACAGAATAAACAATAGTGGTGTGAGGTGTCTTATTTAGCATCTTTTTACAGCTGTCATTCCTCAAAGTCAAATTTTCCTTCTTACTTTCATCAAATTATAAATTCCATGAGTTGCCTTCCTTGCTACATCTTACTCTTGATGTAGCAATTTTGTATATACTAAATTTTTAGTCAAGTATTTCCCCTTCACAAATAGAAAGCTAGAGAAAAAGGTATTTGCATGATACTAGATATACAGAACAAAATGTGCCCCTTCAGTACTTTGTTACCAATAATCCCATTGTACCCAGCAATATTTTGTAGTTCCCCACTACTGATATCCATTCCCTTCTATATTCACTCATTGCATACCATTAGCTGACAACTATAGAATGGTAACATGGTGACTGCTTTATATTTATTGTAGATTGTCACAGTGATGGACATCCACACCAGGTACATGGATGAGAAAGCCAACAGCCTAGGGATGCTTTAGTACTGCACTGAAAACAGTGTTCAAGTCTACTGTTTAAGCTGTATTTGCTACCACATACAACCAATGGTTGCCAAGAATTTTTAATTTCACAAAAAAACCTTCTCAGTTAACCATATAATCTTTAAATCACAGCACTGGCTCTGGGCTGCCAGATGCTCTGGCCACATGAGGAGAAAAACTCTGGGTGTCAGAAGGCCAGGTTCTGATTTACAGACCAATACACCAGATGTGAGCATATTCACATCATTTAAATCTTTGCCAACTCTTCCTCATACATCACTGGAAATCCTAACTTATCACTTACCATTGCAAAATTATTCTAAGGATTAGGTATGATTTAGGTTTTGAATAAATATGATTTAAGTGTCATAAGATCAATTATTACTTCTCAAATATAAACCAGTGAAAATTTGGTTTGTCCTTCTCTGAAATTAAAAAATAACTTCCCTCCAACTATTCATCATTCTGCAGTTTCCTAAGTCTGTAACGCTTCTCATTGTTTTTGTTATTATGTGGTGATGGTGGCACTAAGATGTTACAGGGAGAAAGTCCATAGCCATTTATCTTGTACACTGCTTGGAGACAGCTACTTTTCTTACTGAAAATAGTGAATATAAATGGCACTATAAATAGACAGCAAATCATTCAAATATTTTACTAGAGCTGCTTTGAGGCAGTCTAATAGGCAGAAAGCCAAACTCTTTTGTTCTTTTTGTCACTTCATTGTTGATTTAAAAGCTTTTCCATCAGATTATGCAGTAACTGTCACAGAGGGGAAATACTGTCTTCAAAGTTTTTTAATCTCAACTGTATTAAAAAATGGTAATAAAGCCCTACAATCCCTACATAAATCTTTAAGCAAAGAATGGGAATATTATATACTTATTTTCTGTAAGTAGGAAGTCAAATCTACACATACTTTGTCCTATTCTTCTCACAAATGTGACAACAATCTTCTTTCCGTGCAGGGGCCCTGACTACTTGGTGAAGCAGTTTGCACCTGATTTATGGTCACAGGAAGATAAAGAGGGGTTTATTCAGCTTTTGTAACTGCTTGATGTCAGAGCTAGCTTTCCATCCTGGGATGACAGACCACCTCAGCATCTACAGCCTTCTCCTAGGTCCACTCCCAGCGGCAGGAGAGGGGACAGTTAGCTTTAACATACATTTTGACTGTCAAGGAGATGAGTGTCTAGGTTCATGCATGCACCTGTCCTTCCAGCCTCCACCCTGGAAAGTGGGAAATTCTGTTCCCGCCGTCAGATTTGTACCACACCAGCTGGCTCTCACATCTGTGCACAGCCCGTATGTAACACGGCTCCCGGTGGAGCCATAGGCTGCAGGGTCAATCTCAGTTACCGCTCCCCCAGTGCTCCTGCAACATCTCACTTCACTCTGTTCCCATCCCTCTGGCCACCTCCTCCCTCCACTGCCCAGAAGCTGAGGAGCACCTTGTAACTCTCATTTGACAGGAGGGGGAAACTTTTCCTCAGAAAGGCAGGTCGGCAGGAGGTTGTTCCCAAGTGTCGTGGTTTAACCCCAGCCAGCAACTAAGCACCACGCAGCCGCTCACTCACTTCCCCCCCCCAACCAGTGGGATGGGTGAGAAAATTGGGAATAGAAGTAAAACTTGTTGGTTGAGATAAGAACGGTTTAATAGAACAGAAAAGAAGAAACTAATAATAATAACACTAATAAAAATGACAACAGTAATAATAAAAGGATTGGAACATACAAGTGATGCACAATGCAATTGCTCACCACCCGCCAATCGATGCCCAGTTAGTCCCTGAGTGGCAATCCCACCCCCAGGTTATATACATCACATGGTATGAAATACCCCTTTGGCCAGTTTGGGTCAGCTGCCCTGGCTGTGTCCCCTCCCAACTCCTTGTGCCCCTCCAGCCTTCTTGCTGGCTGGGCATCAGAAGCTACAAAAGCCTTGACTTTAGACTAAAGATTGCTTAGCACAACTGAAAACATCAGCGTGTTATCAACGTTCTTCTCATACCTAGCTCAAAAACACAGCACTGTACCAGCTATTAGGAAGACAATTAACTCTATCCCAGCTGAAACCAGGACACCAAGGAGTAACAAGGTATGATGTGCTATTTTGGTGAATGGAATAGCGAGGAGAAGGGATTGCAGAGGAGACCATTCAGGTGAAGATTACCAGGGAGGGATGACATGCCTTGCCTGGCTGGAAAGTACTTAATTTATCTGCAACTATACTGACATTACTGTGAAAGGAACTAATGACTGCAAATAACATCAAGGAATGTGTTAAATACTGCCAGGTAGATAGAAACTGTGGGATTTCTGATCAACATAGGGAAAGTATTGGTAATGATACTGATGTCTTTTTAATGGAAAAAGACTAGAATTTGACTAGAATTAGGAATTCAGCAATTGATTATTTAACCTCATTACTGCTATCATGTCCAAGGGAAATAAATTCAAATAATCTGATGTATTTTGTTTGATCGCACAGGATACATCACACAGAGTAACACTGGCTAAGGTAAATAAGTGCAAAGAGTAAAATTGCTAGTTTGAAATTCAGTTTAAGAATGAGACAGAGTGAATAGGCATAACCGGTAACAACCGTAGAAGGAAATAACAAGGGTTAGTTTTGGCAGCTCTTGTGTTAATATTGTAATTACTCTAACAATGTAATTTACAAATTCTATAGGTTCTAACAATGCTGATTATTATCCTTATTTGGTACAATATGTGAACCGAAACAATAAAAATGAAGTGTGGGATTTAGCTTCTATTCAAATCAAGGTGAAGGTTCCAGGTGACTTTAAACAAAGCATGAAATAGAAGCATTCCACAATAGGTTACAACAAAACAAGGAAGAAACTCCGGACCTTTGAGATAAGCTCTGCTCCCCACTTGCCCCATTTATTTAGACAGGTAAGTTCTTGCTGAAGCTCTCCGTTCTCTGTAAGTTGGCCACAAACATTCACCGAGTTTAGTGGGAGTAGAATCTAGTTTGGTTTCCCAGTCAAACATGTGACCCTTTGTACTGTGTCCTGTGCCTGCAAGTCGCAGGCACTATTGGAAACCACATAGAAAAAATGGCTGAATATATTGTCACCTATAATGGAGGGCCACGGCACAAAAGAAGCCTGAGCAGCTACCAAAGAACACAATAAATCTGTAATTGGGACTCCAGTCAGCAAAGAGGACAGCTTTTCAAAACTGTCGTGAGTCAGTGGTCCGCTTTCCTTCACAGTTACATAAACCACAGTGATTTAATCACATACAATCAAGCAAAAACCTTTTTATATTTTATTTTTTTTCCCCTGATGGCATGGTTAAAATTAAGCTGTTTTGGTGGATGCCAAAGAATAACTAAAAAGTATACAAACTTATTTTTTCCTAATCAAAACATGATTATGACCACTAATTGGCAATAATGAAATATTTAATACTTGTTATGAGATGAAAAACTGTTTTATCCTATTTTATATTCCCATTTATTTTCTGCAACTTTATTAGAACAAGACTAATGTTCCCCAGCAAGTTACTCATTACCTAGAGCTCTCTTGTCCTGGGGGGGCAATTGAGGGAGATTTTTTACACTTGTGGAAGATTCCTTCCCTGAGTACACACTGTTATAACTGCATGTCATAACTGTTTTTGTCAGTATCTACGAGGTTAAAGATGTTAAGTGAAATTCTAATGTATTTTTACATTTCTATATTTTTATCCTCATGTAGTTTTACTTTACGTAAAAAAACAAGCTGTCTCTCAAGGAGGAGCTGTAAAGCTATTTGTGCAATTCATTGCAAGTAAACAAAGGCCTTTTGTTCTTTAGGAATGGTACATCTTGTTCTCACTAACATAATTGATGAATAAGTAATTTTCAGCTCATGGAGAACAAGTGAAAGCAATTTAAGCTAAGCCAGCCACCCTATGGTAAAATCCACTCGTGTGGCTCAACTGTGATGAGGACTTAAATGATTATAGCTGTTTCTGAATAGTCATAAGACTTGGATCTCAGTTTGGACTTGTCTGTCAGAGGCATATAAGGTACGATTTTTTTTTATTATTGGATGGATAGTGCTGTGGCAAGCTGCAGAGGTGTCTCATCTCTTGCTACTTGCAAATTAACTTCTCTAGAGAAAGAATGCAGGGATGGTTGAACCTCTGAGAATTTACACCAAAAAATAAACAGGAAAATGCTGAGCATTTTCTTCTTTGAGCTCAATGTCACCTTATTTCTTTTCGGAACAGTACAGAACAGCTGTGTAGTTAGGATTTGCTTTCACAAAACAAGATTTTCTGTGTTTGCCCTCCTCTTGTGTTGGCAATGGCCAGTTTCATATAATCCCTAAATACAAGCATGTGAGGGTGGGAAAAACTAGTTCACAAGACCCTAATCATTAGGTATCGGAAATCTAATAAAGTACATATTGTAAAAGGAGATTTACTTTAGACTTTAAAGGAAAAAAAATAGTGAGGAATATATATAATGTAACAATTAGAAAAGTTGACTAGTGATGTTAACCCAGTTTCAATCGATTTCAATTAAATAAGCATTACAAAAGTAGCACTCCACATACAAATAAAAAATAGAGGAGTCATTAGGTATTATTTCATCAGCTGTTTTGTAGGTGATATTTTTCAAGGTTGTTTTACCACATGTGGTGAGGAATGAAATACAGGATTTGGCAAGTATACTTATATTCTGTGATAGCGTTATCGATAACGGATAAGATTGGCACAGTACATATCTTCCAAAGAAAAGGACAAGGGAAAAAACAGTCAAAAATTTAAGCACAAGAAATTCTGCCTGCATGAATGGAAAAACAAAATTCACGCTGATTATGGTCAGGTACTGGATTAAGTGCCCAGACAAGCTGTGGAATCTCCAACCTTGGGTATATTCAAAACTCAGCTAGACAAGACCCTGAACAATTCCCTTGTACTTTAATGTTTGCCCTGGATTGCTGTTTTAATCTCAACCTCTTTCAGGCCCCAAGTTGAGCGCCAAAAAGGACTGTCATGGTTTCGGTTTCAGCCCAGCCGGTAACAAAGCACCATGAAGCCACTCGCTCACCCCCCACCCCCGCGCCTGGCCACGTTGGGATGAGGAGAAAATACAAAGGCAGGCTCGTGGGTCGAGACAAGGACTGGGAGGGATCACTCCCCACATATGGTCACGGGCAAAAGACGGGCTCAACTTGGGGAAGAAACAAAATCAATTTCATTTACTACAAATCAAATAAAAAACAAAACACAAGGGTATTAGGAAGGGAAACTAAACATCAGAACAACCTCCCGCCTTCCCGGCTCAGTTCCACTCCTGATGCTTTCTACCTCCTCCCCCCAGTGGCGCAGGGGAACAGGGGATGGGGGTTGAGTCAGCTCGCCACACATCATCGTTGCTGCTTCTTTCCTCAGGGGGAAGATTCCTCTCTCGTCCGTCCCCTGCTCCACCGTGGGGTCCCTCCCACGGGAGACAGTCCTTCAC
>VYZV01001151.1:906-12203 GCA_013401275.1 Pandion haliaetus | reverse complement strand
ATTCTTAAAATTCACTCCTATTTCATGTACTCTTGAATTCACTGAACAGACTATTTTAGAGTCTTTGAACCTAAGTTATCTAATATAACAGATATTGAGATAATCTGTTTCCTTAGACAAGGAAAATCCTCTCGATAGACTAATTACTTCGACATTTCTGTCATTTGTGCAAAACTTTAATTATCTGAAACTACTCAGTAACCCCCATTACATCTATATGATTGAAGTTCAACTGTAATTAACTCTTGCTCTAACAACAAGATTAGTTGGAGCAATTAGAGCAGTCCTCTTTGGTTTTGATCTTTACCACTCTTAAACCTTTCCCAAGAGCTAGCAGTATTGACTTTTGACAATTCTTTCCTGGAAGAATAGAGAAAGTCAGCTAATTAATTTCATTGTTACTATTTGGCTTTTTCTTCTTTCTCTCCTAAATCTACATTCAACTTCTAAACTTTTCTGGGAAAATTTGTTCCTTTAATCCAGTGAATCAGTTACACATAGCTCCCAGTGAGTTACTTTCCTCTAATTTAAAATTTGCCTATACAGCTGTGTAACACTATGCTGGTTATTTAGTCTATCACCATGTTTCAGGATCTCAGGAAATATGTTTAGGTGATTTATATATTAGTAGTGCTGCCTTGATAATCTAGATTGAGTGAGGCAAGACTGTATTTTTATATACAAAATACACCTCTCCCTGCAAATCTTACCTTGGTAAGATAGCCCAAGTACTAATATAGAGCACACAACACAGATGCAAATTGCGCATACTGGGATCAGCAATTTGGTTTCTGGAATGATGGGAATCACAGTAGGAAACTGGAATAGAGAATTCAGGAAAATAAAAACTGTTTCTGAAGAACCAGACAAGCCATTTTCAGGTACTACTGATTCCAGTAGGCGGCAGACGGATGCGTACAGGACCAGTGAGTTAGGCCTAATGCATCTTGTCCTGCCTAAACATTTGAGGAAAAAAGCTAACTCTTAGATAAATTATTGAATATTGGTTGGGCAAAAAAACAATAATCCAGGCCTTTTTGCAGGTTTTTCTACTATGGTTAAGACTAAGCCTGTACTCTGTTGGAGGAAGCTTCTGTATCACTGCAGTCTCACTGGTCTCAGTTCTTGAAGGAAAGATCTGCAGATGACCAAGTGCAGGGTTAAAAGCATTGCTATTTAGTGGACTGCACAGTTCTAAATGTTGGAGTTGAGGAGAACAACAGCATTCCAGCTGAAAGTACATAAAAACAAGAAACGCACTACCTGAAAATGATACATGCAAGACCTGGTAAGGAGATGAAGGAGCATTTGACTCCATAACAGGGATACATTTAAGTTCATCTATCCATCTCTGATCCCAGAGCCTTTGTAATTCCTAAGCTTTGTTTCTTTTCTGATAATAAATTGCTCTGAGCTGTCACATCAGTGCCAGACAAAGAAGAGTTCCTACATTAGATGCTTTTGCATGGCAAGTCAACTTTGAATGGGTTCTCATTGAGGCCACATCATAAGCACATTGTTTTCTACCACATTTCTGTCACCCTAGATCTCCTTCATTATAATCACTTTTCATGTGAGTCTCTTCCCACTAGCATAGGTGAGTTTTTATACGATATCCCTGAGATGCTCCTCAGCTCTATAATTTACTTTTTTTTTTGCCAACGTTCACCTTGTTATTTTCTTATATTGTAACTTTGTACTTTCTTAAAATTCCAATTTTATCTGCTTCACCTAGTGCAAGCATCTCGCTCATTTCAGTACTACCCTCATATTTCATTAAACTATTATCAATACCCTCTCTGAGTGCTTAAACAAGGAGACATTTAATAAAAATGTTCCTAATACCAATTTCCAGACAGATTGCCATTATTCATTGCCTATTATGTTCACTGCTCTGGCTAACTTAAGATATATTACTGTAACCCTATTTAAGCTAGTTCATATTCACTTTCAGCTAAGATTTTATAGGAAATTCAGTCAAATTCTAAGCAGCTTATATTTTTGTGTCACTACCTTCTCTCCCCCTTTTAGATATCTATCAATAAACAATCAAATTTTGATTGGTGAGATACGATCCTATTTATAAAAAGAAGATGCATAACAAAGTTTTTTTCTAGTTTACAGAGGAACTATTAGACATATCCATTAATATTTTTCACATGCTGAAACACAGTGAAAATCAGTACCACTGAAAAGTCTTTCAGAAGGTAATGCATCATTTTGAAAGGCCTTGCCTGACCCTAAAGGTGAGACAAACTTAACTAAAGTCAGCCTTAAAGATGACTTAGTTGAATCAATATATATTAATGGCAAACAGCCTTAAGCATCAATTGCAAATAAATTGCAATTTCATATTTATCTCCTAACAAGTAAATTGATGCAGAACAGATTTGAACCACAGGTTTCTCATATGGCTTTGAACCTGTTTCATTACTTTAAAATTCTGTTATAGTTGTAATAAAGTTATCAGCTATTCTTTCTCCTTTCTCATCTCTGTGGTACATAATTAAATATCTAGGCCTTCCCTTCCTCTCTTAGGATCAATCATCTGATTCTCCCACTCTTGGATCAGACTCACACACAAGCTGTCTGATGTTCATCCATCCAAGTTCTCATCTTTCCTGGCAGTTTGATTCAGCCAGATTGTTTATGGAGGGAAACCCAGTGACAACTCATAAACCAACTTTTTGCCATGTTGGGTTTGATCCCACACCCATATCTCTCTTCCAAAACCTGGTTTCTTAATTTGTAAATCATCATATGAAATCTCTTGCTACCCTCAGAGTGGATTTTCCCACAGAGGAGCGTGATCTACAGGGAATTTTGTGAAAACGCCGTCATTCACTTGTTTCAATGTTACACTCTTCCATCATCAATGGACTGTAATAATTGCCTGGATGGCTGTTACTACACTGTAAAATAATTTGATAGCTGGGTATATGAACAACAAACTTTCTTTGTTGTTTTATTCTTGTTGTTTTCACCAGAGACTAGACTGGATGGCCTTCAGGCATCCCTCCAACTGACATTTCTATGACTTTAAGAATGTAACCTTGGAAGTGAAGGACAGAAGTTATATTAAAATTGGAAATCAAAACATACAATTGAGAAAGGTTCACCTTTAATTCAACCTGCACAATGATGACTATGATGCAGACCTAACCATCCAGCATCACGTTCCTCTTTCCTTTTAAAGAACAGGTAAAAGAAAGACCTGTCTGCTATGAACATTGATGATAAATAAAGCCAGTACAAGTAACTGGGTTACTGATACAGCTGTTGATAGGCCAGCGTTCCTCAGGTCCCTTCAGAACATCAAGCTGAGGATTCAGTGTCTGAGAAAAAAATCATGGGGATTCGGGTCACCATGGCAATGGGGTTGGGACAGTGATTGCAGACGACCTCAGCTAGGCTTCAGTCCTTATCTCTAACCTTACACCCTACCCCTTACCCTAGTCCCTTACTCTAATTCTTTTCACTAGTCCCTAAAGCAAGCCCCTACCTTGAAAATCCTAAACCCTATGCCCTTGCACTAACCTCCTAGCCCTAACCCCAGCCCATAGATCTAACCCTAACCTGTTTCGCCATTGGGAGGTAGAAGTGCATGGATTTTGAGGTCGTGGGGCAAAGGAGAAATCCCTGCTGCCCCAATTAATTCCTAGCAATGGGGCATAACATTTTTAGGCAAAATGACCTTATTCTCTTTGGATGCGTGAACAAACATGGTGTAGAGTTCAAGGCACGTCTTCCCAATGTCAGTAAAAGACTTTTCTTACATTGCAGAGAGAGTGGGATCCCAGTACTTAATTTCTCAAAGTGAAGTAAATGTGTCCAGTTCCCTTAGCTTTCCATCTGTCACATGTTATTATATTTTCTCTACTTACTCAATGTGGATGGAAAAGAAGGCATGACTGAGTTCAGTGTTGCTTCAGTGATTACACTGCAGAAAAAGTTATATGTTTCGGAAATAGCTGCTAATCCTACTGTGATATATGCAGCTTGCAGTCAGGGATTAACACAGATGGATGTGGATGAAGTGGTCTATATGGTCATTTTATACATTAAATTTATACAGCTTTTTTTTAATCTGTATTTAGGCTATATATGATCTGACTTGTGATGTGAAATCATTATAAAGCACTAGTTGTTCTTTCCAAACCCATGCATCTACTTCAGNTTAAGTTAATGGACAATGGTCTTACCTTGACATGGTGAGCGATCTAGGAGAAGTAGCCCAGTCAGGGGAGATGGGCCAACAGAGCAGGTCATCATAAGTCCTTCTCATGGGACACTGATACTCTTATTTAAAGTAATATGCAAGCTTTTCTTCACTTTATCTTAAAAAAAGCCCTTGGATGATTGATCTAAGCAGAATTTCTGATACTGCTTTTATAAGTCTAAGTATCTGTTTTTTTCAGTGGCTAGAACTCTAAAAGACAAGAAAAGTCTGAAGGGACATTTAGGAGATACAGGTCTGGGTTGCAAAGAGGCTTAAGGAAGATTTAATGTTTAGGACTCTAAGGTAGAAACTCCTGGCTAAAGCTGCAGATTTACTCTGTGACTTTGGATAAGTCAGTAAACAATCAGATATATGGGAGATCACTTGCAAATGAGAGCTAGCTCATAAAAATATTGCAAAAATAGCAAGAACTATGTCATGTAGATAAATGCTATATAGGCACCATACTCATAGAAAGTAAGAATTTTTTAAAACATGTAGAAGTTACCTAAAAATATGCTTTCTCTCAAGACACAATGTGATCTAGACAGTGACTTGGCCTATTTAATCAAAAAAGTTTATGCTTTGACATACTGCAAAGGCTTTCTGCAATATAAAAGACAGCTAACATTCAATAACCACATAGTTTCCATGTATGCTTCAGAAATCACATCTTCTTCATGGTTCAGAAGAATAAGAATAGGAGCTTTTTCTTAAACTGTAAGGAATCTAGTAGAGCCGATATTATCAGTGTGTATCTTCTAAAGAAATATCAGACCCAGGCGTAACAACGAACAGGTTGTTCAATAAATGAAAATTCTACTTTCTATTGACATTCAGTTAGTAAATATAAAGAGAGAATGGGCAGGGAGGATGGAAAGAGAGGAAGAAAATACAGAAGTAACGTCTCCAGAAAGAAATCTTAGAATTCTAGCCAGGCACAATTTATAGATACAGACCAGATGTAAATTACAGATATGTCATTAATAGTAGTGGAGATGCTTTGATTTAAAATACCTGAGGACCTCATTAAAAAAAAAAAAAAAAAGAGAAAAGAAAAGAAAGAAGTCACAAATTTCCAGATTTCTCCCAGCAGTATCTCTCAAAATTCCTTTTTTTCTGTGAAGATTAGTCTCAAAAAGACACTTTAGGAAGATACTTATTTTAAAGGAGTAATAAATACAAAGATAAATAAGTCACAGTCAGTCTAAGAAATTCTCAAGACACCGTATTCATGCTGCAAGAGCCAGGGGTAAAATTAATGAATAGGGCTGTATGACAACCGGATGGTTCTGCGGAAGAAAAACAAATCATTGCAATCTCTAGAGGACTAAGACATAAAATAATTACTTCAATACATTAGTTAAACTAATGACTTGTAAATGTGTCCTCCCCTCCTGCTGCCCCACACACATTTTTGATACGTGCACCATTTCATCCCTACTCAGAAATTCCAAGTCCTCCTATTAACAAAGGAAGAGTCATAAAGAGAAAACTGCAGCAGCACAGCACCATTTCTGCCATAATAACACTTCAGTTTCCTACACCCAGTCCCATTCAAAGACTGACGCATCTCCAGAAATACCCATTATTCTAAATAACACATAAACTTTAGGCCTAATCCCACAAACATTCAACTATATGTGCATCTGCTAGCTTCAATGAGATATGAATAAAAAAGATTATGCTTGTGTACATGTGTTGCTAGGATCGTGTCCTCACTAGTAAAAATAGGTTACTTTCATAGTATATAGTAATTAGTCCTAACTTTGGATCTTTTGAGAGTTGCAGGGGCAGGTTTCAGATGTTTCACAGAAGATGGCCTGGGAAAACATGTCATTTCACCTAAGCTGCTTACTGAAAATCTCTAGCATCTCATGATGCAGAACAAAGCCTTGAAATTTGGCAGCATTTGTGGCTTGCTACAGCTCCTTAGGGTCACAGGTCCCACATGGTCCTTAGACACTTGATAGAATTTGACAGCAAATGTATCCAAAGACTGTACCAGGACTGTTCAGGTGTTAGTCCTGGCTGCATCAAGTTACCAAGACTGATAATACAAGATCTGAGAAGAAAGCTCTCATTTCCCATATAGGAAACAACCTAATGCAAATGCAGAGGAAATGAACCATACAAGTGTCATGTCCCAGTTTCTCAGGACGATGACTCAGGTTTGCTGATTCCCAGGTCAGGCTTAAGATGAAACGACACCAGGGATTCTTTAACTGACAAAACTCAATTTTTATTTGCTAGTAGCAAGAACTGGCATGCTCACCACCAAAATTGGTATGCTCACAACAAAAATTGGCATGAGGCTTTGTCAGTAAACTGTGTAACATGTGCTAACCATACATCACCAAATATGTACTACAGACCTTGCTTATTTGGGAACCAGTGCAGGGAAGACAATAAGGAGAACCCTTTCAGAGCGGACCCCCTTGCTTTCTAGACCCCTTCTCAGAGAGGAGCCTAGGGGCGGCTGGATCCGCTCCTAGTCCCAGACTTGGTCAACGGTTTATGTCTAAAGGGATGAGGTGTAGGGATTACGGAAAAGGAAAAGCGAAAGAGTGAGAGACAGAGAAGAGAAAGATTTCACCGGTCCTGGGTCCAGCGCTGGTCCAGTCAGCCGAGGAGTCTGGTTCCGGTGAGCTTGCGCACCTGGGGCTTCAGTTCGTGTCCTTTTACCATCCTTGCTCCTCCTGCGGGCGGGCACTCGAACTCCTTCGGCTAATTAGGTAGCCTTTGGGCCGTGGGCTTGGGGGTCGTTTGGGGAGTAGCTTCCCCTTCCCTGTTGCCGTACATGGTGAGCTGCCCTGCTCAGCATATCGGAACAGCACACCAGAACAGGGAGCTGGGCACCCTCCAGCACACCCTCCCCCTCCTGTTGCTGATGGGCACTGGCGGGCTTCTTTTCACCTGGGGTTCCTTGCTAGGCAGAGTTCGTTATTATGCAGAGTTAGTTGTCAAGCAGAACTTCCCCCACCACAATGTTTGAGACATTAACTCCTTCAGACTCTCACAACAAGTAAATAGAAGAGGCAATTGGACAGGTGAAATAAGGCTGCAAGTCACAGAAGAATGCAAGATTTCACCTTAAACTGGTTTAAATGGACTAGAAGTTGCTAAAAGGTCTGAAAAACTGTGCATAGGCTTGGAGAATGGTAATAAAAGAGGGAACAGTTTGATCAAGCAGGGAACAAAAGCAAGGACAGAAGGAGGGATGTTAAGAGAGGTGCTGTGGATTTAACAGTCCCACAGCTAACTGTTGGTAGAGGATACTACAATTTCACATAATTGCAATCCTGACTGGAAGACAGGAACAGACTTTTTTGAAAGGGTACACCTAGGTAACACAAATAGAAGTGGTCAAGGGAATAAATATTTGTAGTAGGTTACCAGAGGATGTAGCTGAACTTGGAGTTGTTGAACTGAAACTGAACATTCTTCCAAAAGAGGTGGTCCTGCCAGCTTTGACAGGAGCTCATCTCCTTTCCTGAAGTAATTCCTGGGTGGAATATCTCAGTGGCTTGAGATACTCAGAAGAAGGACAGAAAAAAAAAAAAAAAAAAAAAAAAGGAGAGATCAGTGCCAGTAAGAATTTAGGGTTTTTTTCAGAGCATTACAAGGAACATCAAAAGGCTGAAGCATACTTAGAATGATGAAAATGTTGTAAAAGGCTCATTAGGAAATATCAGTTAATACTACCTTTGGATATGCTTTTGGCTGTATTTATAAAAGTACCACCAATTAGTTAGATTTTAACAGCAATCTGGAGTATTACCAAAACATTAACATCTAATAAATACTGATCACAGCAGGAACTTTCAGTTGCCATAATTACTCAAGTAAAGACCATTAGTGCTACTTCCTCCCAGCTAAAACATCAAAGCATCTTTTAGTTAATTTCATTTGCTTCAGACGCTAATAAGTGTCAGCATCTTAATTCATCTTAATGCATTTATCCTTCTCTTTGTCCAATTTTAAATTGTTGTTTATTTCCACAAATTAATGCCGTATTATCATTACTCTTTTTTTTTCCGCTAAATCTCAGAACAGCAATCCATGCGGCTATCGCATGCTAAAGATAAAAAGTGTGGGGGAATATTCAAAGAAACTACAAATATTGAAACTTCATTCTATCACAGTCTCTCTGGGCCACCTGTCAGCTACTCTCTGTCATTTTTCCTCCTTATATCAGGTCAGTTTTAGATCCTAAGATAGTTTTGTTTCTTGAAGTCTTAAAGGCATAAAGTTAGTATCAGTTTCACGGACTGATAAACCTGCTTGAATTGAAACTGTAATTTATTTGAACTCCAGGCAAGGCCAACATTTTTTTTGTAAAAAACCTTTTTCTCACTCTGCTGGTGCTGGTGGTGTTATTTTGCCTCAGGAACAACCATGTAAATATGTTTTGAACTCTTCAGCAAGTGACACCTTTAGAGGAAATATTCTATATATTAAATGATTTAGCCTTGACACTTGCTAGGGTTCACTCGTATGCTTCCTTAAAAGAAAAAAAAAAACCCTAATGCTGACAAAGACCAGGCCAGAAAAAACAGGATTACTAAGTAATGGCACTATTTTTTTCTTCCCCTTCTAACATGAAGTCACTTCTCCAAAGAATTATCTTTTATTTCTTTGGTTTGAAATCTAAAGTCAAGCCTCAATAGCAAGAAATGCATGAAATGTCAGAAATTGCTGCTAGTCTTCTATGGCTTGTCAAAGCAACTGGCTTTTTCACCAAGTGCAACTTACCGTGATGAAAAAAACAAACATGTTTTGTTTTCTCAAAACAAAAGATCTGCCATGGAGATATATTTGATATCAGATACAAAAACTGCAGTTTTACTTGCCAAGTATCTCTGAATGCACCTAGATAGAGTAAGAGTCCAGACTCACTCAGGACAACTGAGCCGTGGATCCTCCAGCATAAGACATCATCAAAACTTCTGACTGGGTAACAGAAGAGGACCTCTCAATTGGTGGCTGTTAGAAACTTCCATCCCTCTCCCAGTCTCAGAGGTGTCTCAGCTGCAAGTATATTTCTTGTCAGGTGGTACGAGGCAGGATATTTCCCATGAGGAAGAAGAATCCAATGATTCCAAACTAGAAGACTCAGAGCAATCCAAACTCCCCATCTTGCCGGGTATGGTGGTCAGGGAATATCTCGGTACCCTGAGAATGAGTTGCAGCGTTCTTGATGCAATTAAAGACCCTATGAATATTCAGACTCTCTACTGGACTTTTGCTAAGTTGTGGGTTTGGGGTTATTTTTCACCCTCCAAAGAAGAAACCCAGCTCTAATGAGAGACAGACACTGAATATTTTCCCACTGAATGTTGCTGCAGTTTAAACCTCTGTGACTGTGTAATCTGTAACTGGCATACCATAGGTACCCTGGCTCTGATAAACACTGTGTCTTTAGTGACTGTATTTTTTTTCATTACAGTTACAAGGTAATTCTATCTGAACAGAAGGAACATACAGGATGTGTGGTGATAAGACTTTTGCGGGCAACCAGACAACATCACACACTATTGGCTCTTGGGAAGAGATGAGCAAAACAAGGCCTAAGGGCTGAAGCGATGGTTTTCAGTTTGGAGTTACAGACTAAGGAGCTAAAAGCTAACTCAAAAACGGTTCAGGGTCCTTTGAGTTTGAGTTAGCTTTTTTTAGTTTAGGGTCCTTTTGATTTGAAGAACAGATGTAAAACTACATTAAGGCTCTTCAGGACCACAAAACATATATAATCTAGTTATTTAAAAAAAAAAGCTTCCTAACAAAGACATTATTCCCAGATAGTATAGTTTGCTACTTTTTAGTTGACTCCTAGGACAATGCAACTATTTAATTAAAATTCCTAGGGTAGGGCTTGGGTGGGGGTGATTGGGCTTTTTTTTTTTTTTCTTAAAGATTTATCCCTCTTGATAGTCACATACAAAGAATTATTGCCTGCAGTTGGGTTTGCACAGAACAAAACAAGACACAAGCTAACTTTCTTGATTTTTTTAAAAAGTCAGTTCTAACAACAAACTAGTTCTCTCACATGTAGGCAGTATGGCAGACAAAGTCAACACTCATTTTATGAATGGGATCCTCAAAGCCTTTCTTTAAAATCCATTTTGTCTTCAAGCTAGCTATCACACACAGTAATTGGTTGGGAACACACATAAGGCACAATACCAGAAGAAACAAGATACATCTTTTATGGACTTTGCGTAGCTTTCTTTGCACCCACATTGCCACAACTTTCCATGACACCACTGTCTTTAATTTTGCGCAGAAATATGTATGCAACAAGTTGTTTCATCAAATCTTATCAGCCCTTCTTCTTCCTGCTCAGTCAATTATTTTCCAGTCCTAGGGAATAAACACTTCAAAAGGTGTATTGCCCAGCTACCAACATAAATACTCTTCATGCTTAAGGCTAACCATTCTCTTTCATGACATCCAACACATGTTAAATCACTAGCCCATTGCATTTTCAACCTCTTCCATCCCAGGCAACACTTGTTTCTGTGATACGTATTTAATCAGTCATTGAGTAAAATACAGAGATGAGCACTGAGGTAGGTATCTGAACACAGACCATTCAGACAAGTGCTCTCATCTCTGGCCTACAAGCCCACCCTCTTCCAGTTTGCTTCTCCTTCAGTCTTTTAGTAAGCACTGTCCCAGTTGCAACAAAAGAGTGCCAAGTCCAGAGCAGCGTTGTGGTCTAGAACTTTAGGAAGTTGGAGACAGTTCCACTTCACTACAGCACCCAGCAAGATACAGGATTTCACAGCGATTGCACACTTTGTAGATGAGGACTTTTAGCCAGTTGGCTATTACATGGTCAGCAGTAACAGCAACGTGACTGAAAAGCATAAATTCTGTTGCAGAATAATTAGAAACATTATTTATGATACATTAACCCTCAGGATAACATTCTGGGTTGTAGATCCAAGTAGAAAAGAGTATTTCTCTGATATTCTGTGGGAGTTGTATAATTCTTAGAGAGACACAAGTTTCCACACACTTGCCACTTATAGCTCTTAGAGTTACCTTTACGCACTCCCTGCTGTTATTAACAATT
>VYZV01001147.1:4399-20635 GCA_013401275.1 Pandion haliaetus | reverse complement strand
TTTTTTTTTTTTTCCCCACAATGGCAGGTAGGGAAATCAAGAAGTTAAGTGAATTGTGCAGGCATATACAAAGCTAGTGACAAACTTAAACCTGGAAACAATCAGTCTCATTCCTATGCATTAGAAAATAGTCCATGTTTTGACTCAGTTGCAGTGACTAAAATTTATATTCCAGTTGGATAGGAAAGGTGAACATATTGCTACACAAACCTGATGGCTATGAAATGAAATATTATTCACACCAATTGATGAACCCAGAGATTTTTAAGAGTTTCTAGTTTACCAGGATTATTCTTTATGGGTTGATGGATAGTAACAGAGAGGTTTTCAGTATTTTTCAAATATCTTAGTTCATGTAAATGAAATTTACACCAGAATCCAGAATGTAATTAAGACTGTAAAAATTCTTAACTTTGTTTTTAAAGCTAAACTTGGAGTTACGTTTCCTGTCACAGTGTAGAAACTTCAAACTGTACTTGCAAGCACTGCAAAATGATTTAAGAGAAATACTGAGTAAAAGTCTCATGCACGTTCACCCAGGGCACTCATTAGAGAAAGATACAAAACAAATAATCTTTTCCTTTATGAGATGACAGTTTTTAAAGATGCTATTGACATTACATAAGACAAAATGTTTGAGACATGCTTTAAAAACGTTTGATGTTTGCCATTATGTCCTGCAACCATAAAAAAAAACCAAACCCAAAAACATACTGTCTTAGAACAAAAACTGGTGGCTGTTAGATCTTAAAGCTGAAATTTACTAAAATAAACTACTGCCACTTAAGCGTCTTAAAGGTTGCAAATTAGTGATCAGAGATTTAGCAGCTTTAATATTGACTGGATAATCACTGACTAATTAATTCTAAAGTGACTATTATCATTCATATATCTGTATCATGGTAGCTCCTGTATGTACTTAGAGGTTCCATTGAATTAGCTGTTGCACAAAGTACATTAAGAAAAAAAAAAAATCTTGATCCATGAAGTTTGCTTGCCAAAGTGTTCCACTAAGGTGATTACTGAGAGATGGCACAAATGAATAATGATAGTCATCCTGACAGATCATTGTCTTAGCACACCAACTCCTGGGGCAGTTTTCTGTAGGGTCTCAATAGATAATGAGGTAGTTTGATGCCTTTTTACAAGATCCTCTCATCTATAAAGGAACATCAGGAGTAAAAGTAAAAAAAAATATAGGATGAAAATCTTTATTCCATAATGATGCTGGAATCCTAATAGAAACGCACGGAAGCAAACAACCTAATACTGAATGGGAGATGATACAGAGGCTGAGAATTGATCATTAAGGGTTTTGAAAAATAAAGACAAATAGTCTGTGTTTGGTCTGGTAGCAAAAGAGCAGCCAAGATAGCTAGAGAAAACAAGGTATGTTAGAGTTAAAACAAGAAGCAAGGATAATTGTCTTTGTAGCAGCCTTTGGATGGAATCATCTTCAATTATAGTAGACATACAACCAAAGATTCAACTGTGGAATGACAGTGGTAAGGGGCAACTAGTAGAGGCTCATGTTTTCTTATTAAAAATATGCAATAAGGATCTACATACCATGCACATGCAACATAATTACATAATGCAGGTCACTATGCTTTCCTTCACTTTCAGTGACAGAATGTTTTCTCTTCCATTATTCCCAGCTTCTTCATTGCTGGAAAATTCATTTACTCTATTCTTCATATGCAAAAATTTCAATTGTACTTCCAGTAAAACTGTGTGGAAATGTTTGGAAGAGAAATGCCAAAACATGCAATATATACTATGTTTCAGTATCCATTTTCCTTAGTACCTGATTCACAATCTAGTTTTCGAATAGGTTAGAATTACAAAATGTTGGGCTGGGCTGAAATTATATTCCTTCCAAGATTGGGGTATTCAAATTTAGTCATGTGGTATGAGGCATTATGTAAAGCGTTACTGAAATTCAGACAGAAGATTTTGTCTAAAGTTAATTTCCCACCCTGTATCTACTTCCCTTGCTTGAGATGAGTTAGATAGAAATTTCTATTTCAGCATGAACAATGAAGTTAACGTGACCAGTTTATGCCATAATAATATAAATCCTCTCCCCCAAAGAAAAACAGCAAGCTTAATATTTTTATTTTTATAGAGGCAAAACTTGATGTTTTGCATGGAATTTCACGTTACTTTTGAGTTTGTTTAAAGTTGAGAGCTTGAAGCCAAACCCCAAGATAGGAAATACCATGTGAAGCAAAACAAAAGGGAATTTGCATCCCTCCAGACTGAAAATGTTGGCTTTTTGGTGAGCTATACTTACAAGGCCTCAATCTTTTTTCATTCATACTATGAACTGAGAGTAGATAGAAAGATACAGAAGGGTAACAGCTTAAATGTGCTAAATACTGAATCAGCCCAGGGTATTTGTTGAAAGCATTTTTTATAACATTTCCCCATAGCAGTTACACATAATGAGACAATTTTGTAATTGTAACAAATTTACCACTTCTGTAAATCTTTTTAACTTAAAGCAAGTAAAAATAGTAAATTAGCACACAGAGATGGTCTACTTTAGTTGAAGTCATGAGTAAAACTCATGCTGATCTCAATTGACGAAAATAATTCAAAAATCTTCCTCTTTATAAGCCAATCGCTCCTTTACGAGCACATTTTAAGTCAGTGTCACAATAAAGAAGATTATGAATGGATAATAAAAATACAGCTAAGCACAGAAAAGTAAGCAGAAGTCACTCTTCTATCCAGCAAAACCAATGAATGTCTAGCTATTTAGTAGGTGAAGACTCAGCTCTTCAGTAAAAAACTCTTATAGACCCTATTAATAATACAACAGAGAAAACAGCTGATGGATTCCCTTGAAACCATATTAAAATGGGTCAACTCACTCTCCTGAACAAGGCAAGAAAATAGTCACCAGCTGAGTAAAGCTAAGGGCTGCCATAATGATGGATGGCCAGATGGTTTTACCACAAAAAGAATAACCTGTCCCCAAACAGTAGGACACAGTTCTCAAGCATAAGTACATTGACCCAGCCCGCAACAGAAAATGGAGAATAAGCCAGTTTAAATTGAATGTACTCATAATTTTTTTTTTCATATACTCTTAGTGTTTCTCTCCACTGAGGAAAAAGAATGTGAATACAAATGAGTCATGTAAATGCTTTTGCAAACATTATTTCCTCTTTTTTTCCATAGATGTATTAATAAATATTCATTTATACTTCATATTTTTTCTTAAATGCAAAAGTTTCATATCAAGCAATGTTCAAACATCCATCTCCTCTTGAAACAAACAGTTTTGTTCCAAATGTAGTTTTGAAGTACTTGTGCTTTCTTCTCTCAGGAATATAATCAGTTTGGAGAAAAAAGTTTTTTCATTAGAAATATAGATATTCCTGTTTTTTAGTGAAATATTCCATTTGTAGGGAAGAGATAATTTAAAGTTGATTTCGTAAAGAAATGGTTTTGCTCATTCCAGAGTCTGTTTTTCCATCTATCAGTCCCAGCTTAATAACTTTTGAAACATTTACTCAGTCCTTAACAAAAGGTACAGGAAGGGTTCCAGTCGCATGGATTTTCTGTTCCATTTCAGTATATATGAAAATGTTTAGATGGGTGATAAGGTGAACTCTATTATTTGAGAAAAAAAGTAGTCTAAGTTCAGAAGTTCTGTTTGGAATGCTGGATCATCAAAAGCAACAACAGTGTGTTTGATGATGCCAGAGGTAACTTTGGGTGTTGTTGGAAGCATTAATGGGGCTGTCATGAAAGAATCAGAGAAATTACTGTAGAATAGCTGAAGGCAAAGAAAATGTGAAGTAGACTGCTGAAGTTATTTTATCAGGGAATTATGTTGAGAGACACAAATTCTTACAAAATAAGATTTAATTTATTCCTCTGCTCATAGCACATTTTGCTCTTCATTTGATTTTTCAAAACTAAAACAAGAATAAAAACCACACTTTTTTTTTTTACAATCTATTTTACTTTTTTTCAGCTTTCTGAAACAAAATAAAAATTTTGAAACAAAAATTTGCAATAAGCTTTCAGGTAAAAATTCAACATTATATTTTCCTCTCACCTCCTTCTTGTTTTGTCAAAATTCCTCTCTGGAATTAACTCATTCTAGTCATTTGGACAGAATACAATCTGACCTTAGATGATTAGAACACCAGAACATTACACATATAAAACACTGCAAAGTGTCACCTTTAAAGAAAACTTGTACTAAAAAGAGTAACAATAGGTCTCAAGTGTTAAATACATACATATGTTCATATGGTATAAGCACGCATACAACAGACAGATAAATGGTTTAAGAAAAATGCACTGAATCATTTTTCATGGGTATATAACTACGTCTATGTTATGTGGAAATTTGAACCTTTCTTATATTGCCTGGAATATATTTGTCATTGGAGGTTTTGCCAGCAGTCATGATAAAAGTTCAACAGAGTTCTCCCACTTGCTTTACTGTATCAGATCACAATGTCTTTTTCCTTCCAGGTTCCTTGAGTTCCTGATATCTTTCTCACCTCTGTCAACTGCCATTCCCTGTTACTTGCTGATTTTTGTTCACCAACAGATTCCATTCAGTTTCTTCCTACTACTTCTTATCTGCTTGACTTCATCTTGTGAGTAGGCTTTCTAACATACTGAAGAGGGATAGAAACTGTGACTAACCCTCATCTCAAAGGCTTCACTTAAAGCGATCATCATATACTTACAGAACAATGAAAGGAAAGTGAATCAGGGAGTGCTGAGCATGTCTGAGAAGAGGAATTGGCAAACAGAAGGGAGGATGAAGAGACTGCAATAAATTGTTGGGGTTTTTTTTCCTAAACAAAATCCCTCTGGCAGCCCTGCGTGAGAGAAATGTTCATTAATTAGCATGGAAGATGATTGCTTGCTTTAGTGAAGGGCAATTCTACAGCATTCAGATAAGGTTTTGATTCCTCCCCCTAAAGCTACAGCAGGGAATTTGGATTCATCAGTCATAACTGGTGATGAAATGAAGCAGAGCTTGTTTTAATTGTTACAGAAGTGTAAATTAGAACAAGCTTTGTGGTACTTTCAAAATCTGAATGTCTTTTTTTTTTTTATTTTCTGGGACACAAGGGGAGAGAGTAACTAATTACAATTGTAAGTACCAAATACATGGCAGCTTATCATTGAAACATTGGCAACAGTATCTCAGTCACAGACTTGAAGGTGGTTCTCAGATCTTTCTGAGGCCCAGAATAAGTCTTTGCACTGTTAGAAATTTGAGACATTGAATGCTACTCCTCGAAAGCAAGGTAAAACCAGTTTATAAAATTTATTTATTCTTTGTTAAATAGTACTTATTCTCTGTTTGGATGTATGATGAAGATGGTAATCTCCAAACAAATGGATCTACTAAACTATTTTTTATCTAAACATTTCTTTAAACATACTTAATATATAGACATAGTCAGTCAAGCTTAGCTTACAATGTGGATTTTAATTATATGAACCTGAAGCTACTATTTAAACTATGCACAAAAGATTTTTTGTCTTCATTCTTGAACACATTCTAGTCTGAAAAGCTTTCTCCTCAGAATTATCTTCATGTGTCTTAAATTACTGTGGAGGAGTTGAATGCACTTAGCAAGATGTAGAACTCACATCCACTGCCCATGTTTTTAGTATGGTACGTATATTAAATCATGTTAGTTTAGAAGCCAGAAGATACCTCTGATAGGTTTCTGCTAATGCAAGCTTGATTCCATGCCCATGTTTTTCTTCACTGAAGCAGTAAGCCACTGAACTTTGCTTGAACTCAGATTCTCAGAACAGTGCAGTACCTATTTGATGCAATCCATCCTGTTCATATTTAATTTCTATTTCTTTTTATTTTAATTTGGAAAAGTTTATTGTCACTTACTATCCAGCTAAGGAAGAAAGACTGACTGGTTCTGTTGTTTGGTCAGGAATCTGAACTCTATTAAGACATGTTCCAGGAAAAGCTATCTCACAAAATACTGATCCACCTTCTAACATTTTTTCCACAAACTCTGAAAACCAAGAAGGCAAAGACCTCTGAAATGGAAATTCTATATTATGATCAATAATACGTTTGAAATGTCATTTCAATAGCAAGATTAATGACATTAGCGAGTGTATTACACTTGAATGTAACTTCTCCATTTAAAAAATAGGATATATTTCTTAAGATCTAGTTTTCCAGAAAACTTGTTTTCAGTTCTGCAGAAATAAGAAAAAATAGAAGGGAAATTGTTCTGATAACTAACAGCCTTATGCTGGAATTAACTGGTAAGCTCATGTTGTAGTAGGCTGTGATGAACACAAAAAATTTCTTAAGCATGTTAAAAACCCATGACCTTCTTCCAAGAATTATAAGTACTTCAGCTCACTGAAAGCAACTGCATGCCATTTCTTTCTTTAGTTCCTCATCTGCTTGAGTTGTAAAGTATTTTCAAATAATTGCTGTGTTTAGTTTTGGTGTTAAATTCAGTGAAATGGTCTCCAGAGTAAGTTTCTCCTCAAACGCACAAAATAAGGTAGTCAAATGGCATCCAGGTTCATCTCAGAAACATACATAGGGCAAAAAGACCAGAATACTTGGTCATCATTTTTGATCATCACTTATGAAAGAAAATTGCTTCCCATCTTCTGTAGTAAGGAGATACAAAGTTCAAAACCAAATACAGTCTAGGTTCTCTCAAACGCTTATAAACTATGTTAGTGGACAATAAAATAGCATGATCTGAAGAGCTAAATCCACAGAGGAAGATATTTGAAAAGATGCCCTTGTTACTTTGATTGGTGCACTGGCTTGTGAGGGAAAGGAAAGGAAGGGAAGGGAAGGGAAGGCAAGGGAAGGCAAGGGAAGGCAAGGCAAGGCAAGGCAAGGCAAGGCAAGGCAAGGCAAGGCAAGGGGGAAAGGAGCTAATCTAGAGCCAGCTGCAGAGTATTAGGCTCAAAGGCAGACAGCTCTGCTGTAAGGGTACAGTCTATCTCCTAAAGTAGAGCTGAATAAGGATTTAACAAGCATTTGCAGTCATTTATAATTATTGCAAAATTATGCTGCTTATCATATTTAGCAGGGTAAGAAGTTTGTTGCCCTTGTGGGACAGAAGGTTTTAGCAGAATAGCAATAAGTAGACAGTTTGTTTCTATTCTACAAATACTGAATTGGCCTTCATGAGCCCATTGTAATGGTGCTGAGCTCTTCTGATGATGTTGAAAATGCAGCTGTTGTAATACTTTTTTTTATGGCTTTGTAAGCCAAATCTGAACACAGCATTAAAAAATTCTCTTCCCTTCTACCTTATTTGCATGTCTCTTAATTATACCTGAAAATAACTGGATATAAAATAACTTCAGCTTTCATATATTTTTCATTGTAATTTCATTTGAATTTGGAGTTCTGTGGTTATTTTATTTTATTTGAGATATCTGACATTTTGACTAATAGGAACTGCTAAGTATACTGGTTACCAAACTGATCAACAGTGGAGTGTAATACAAAATAATTAGCTGCTTAATATTAGTAGAATCCTTTTTTTCAAACAAATGGAATTCACCATAGTTTTAATTCAAACAATCCACTAGACTGCTTCTTGCCTGGACTTTTGTTTCACTATTTGTACAATATACAATGAGAACTTTAACATTCTAAAGTGTGCATGAAATTTGAGGATGTGTGCAAACTTTAGGTAAATACTTTTAAATTTTGCATGGAAATAATTATTTCTAGTTCAGTTTTTTTCTGATTCAGTATAACTCATAGGAGATTTTGTAGAGGCCTTTTTAATACTATTAGTTTTGGCCTGTAACATTAATTGTCATGCTGATGAAATAGGAAGGGTTTTGACCTACAGGCAAGATGTGGCAAAAATACATCACCATTTCATTGTACTGAAGAAGGCAACACCTATAGCTGCTATTGTGTTTTCACTTAAAGAGTTGTCACGTACAGCTACTATTGATTGGAATAAATCCTAGTTGTGTTTAAAAAGAAGTATAAAACTTCCCATGACATCACTTTTTTGTGGAGTCAGGCATTCCCCCAAATATTTTGATTGCTGGCTTTTATACATATTAGTTATTATGGTAACATTGGAGGTAATAGTTGTTACCATATTTAGCACAGGTCAAATAAAAGAAAAAAAAGCAAAAAAAAAAAAGAAGCTATTTTCCTTTTTTTTACTATTGTTTGACCCCATCCTTTTGATAAACTCACCAGGTTTGACTGTTGTATTTCACCTATAGGTGAGCTGTTTTCACCAGCTACTGTTGGAGGATGGGTCTTTCTGTTCAGTTGGTCCACAATACTTTTGCAGTGAATGGTGAAAGAACGTACTTGGTGATACAAAAGTTAATTTGGAACACACTGGAGAACTGTCAGTTTGTCTTCACCCAGAGCTGAAAAGCAACTGAAGGCGAAGGATCCACCTGGATTCTAACAATGCTGTATGAGCAATTTTCACCACAAGAATCACAAGATTTTGGTGAGGACTTCATATGTATAGATTACTATGCACTGGTAAGGCAGAGGAAGTTTGGGACAACAGCTATGTAGGAAACTGAGCTAAACTGAAGTGTAGTCACATCAGCATTGTAAAGCACTGAATCATTTGATTTATCTTTCTAGATTTCAAAAAATCATATTTTAGCTAAGGATAAGAAAATGTGAAATTTGAATAGAAGAAAACTTTTTTTCTTTATATGCGACCTTTTCTTCAGATGTGTCCTCTGAGGAATTAATTACCTTACAAACAAACAAGAACCTGTATTGCTTGCTCAAAACCACTTTGCTCACAGAAAGAAATTGTCCCAAAATCAATGGCAAAATTACTGAGCATGAAAAAACCAAGGTTATGGTGAAGAAGAATGCTGGTGAAGTAGAGATGAGTCCTTTCATTGAAACAGTACATACTACACTCCAGCCAAAAGTAGTATGGCGTTTCCCAGGAAAACAATTTGTTGTTTTTAGGATAAAAATAAGATATGTCCTGACCACTGGGTGACACTACTTTTGCACTTGATACTTTTATTCTGTGGAAATATTTCTAGCAAATTACACTCTTTTGGAAGACAGCAGACAATTTGAGTTGGAAAACTAATCCATAAAAATAAACACAATCTGCCCATTGTCTCTGCTTTTTCTTTTGCTATTCACAGAAATTGGGAGACGCTAAGTATTTTCACGGGAGTGAAAGAATACAAGTCAGCTCTTTATCACTTATGCTTAGCTCTTAAAGTATTGTCATGGAAATGAAAATCATTCCTTTCACCCAATTCTGTAGCCCACCAAACTGCATAATTCAGCATTTCTTTGTTATCATACTAATCTGATGTGAACATATGAAATACTGTTTAATGTCTCATATTTATTACTTTTTGCCATACAGTATGTGCCGCAAAGATCAATGAATGATACATACTTGTATTCATTAGATGTAACTTTTAAACCTACTGAAAAACAATTCAGTCAAAGATGGCAGAAGCCTTTTTAAATCATAATTAGTCTGAGTGGATAAATAAATTACTGACACTGTGTCTGAAATGAAATCAGAGATTTTAAAATGGGTGGGTAAAATCAGCATCTGTGTCCTACTGTGTCTTTACTAGGGAAGAAAAAACAATGTTTCTAATCATTCCAAACAGTGTTCAACTTCTAGTCCACATATAAAAAAATCTAGAGGGGCCTCTACAGCTTAAAGCACAGATCCAGAGATTTTAAGGTCAAACAGAACTATCACAATCATCTTACCTGACCCACAAAATAACTTGAGCTATTGAACTTCACCTCTCATTCCTGCAATAGGGTAATTATTCTTTCCTGCTATGTAAGTGAATGTTATTGAGCCAAATGTGAATTGCTTTGTTTGTCCTTGGAAAGACCCTCTAGAAAAGGTGTTACTATCCTGCTATAAGCCAATTCAATTTATTAAATTCACCTGAGTTGCCTGCTTCCTCAGGGTGAGATTGCTTCAGTCCTTTAGGTTTCAGCTACAGAATATGTGCAAAAGGATTGCTTATATCCCTGAGGAGAAAGAAAGCCCATGTAAAGCTGGAAGTTACCTGATTGTATCTATCCCATTTCTGTCAGACCAGCAGCTCAGTTTAGCAGAACCCTGAATCAGACCTGCAATGTTAGGATTTGCCTACATCCATTTTTTGCCACAGTTCAGTGATAGTGGTCTAGGAAAAGTACATTTTTTACTATGAGATTGCTACTTCCAGCATTTTTAGAACTCTATAATCCTATCCATATATTACATGTTTTCAGTCAAATATATGCATAATTAAGCATATATTGCCCAAATGTTGTTGTTGCTTCTAAATAGCTTTAATGCCATAAAACTCAAATATATAGAAGAGGGGACAGGAAGCCCTTGTTATTATACATTTTATCCTTGTGTTTTTAAAAGATGACTATTCAGGCAATTTTGCATGAGCTTGAGAAATTTCTTCCAGAAAAAACAGGACCTCAGGTTGCTAGAACACAGTGTTTATGAAGGTTGCTGGATTTCCTCAAAGGTTGCTGAGCTGGCGTGGTGGACTTGGTAATCAGGAAGGGTTTAACTTTCTTCCTACAGATTTTAAATTTAACATTCCTGGGATTACCATTGAATGCAGTAATTTAATTTCTAATGCCATCTTTTAATAAGTTGGTTGTGCATATGTATAATTTCAAGGATATGAAAGCTGTTACTGAAGTCCATTAAAACCTTTGTGCACTTAAAATTACATTTATGCTACACTGCCTTGCAGCACCAAAACTAAACTCTAGGTGCTGTGGCACAGGATAAGCTGGCAAAGGATGATACAGACATTTGACAAGGAACTGATATGACAGGACATTGTGCTATTTGTATAGCCCATATGTAAAACCAAGCACATCCTCTGTTCAGTACACAGAAATGGGGAATTTCCTATATCTGCTCATTGGGGTGACCCTGCTATGATTTCCTAGCTGAGCTTTCTCAAACAGGTCTCTCCAAAGTTGGATGCTTGTGCCATTACTTAACTCGGTCCTGAGCCTAAGCAGCCAAACCCCCAGGATGCACTCAGAGCACTGATCTTTGACTTCTTTAATAAAAATAAACAATGCCCTGTAGCATGTTATTTTTCTTGATGATTACTCAATTGTATTGCAGGCAGATGGATGAGTAAATACGGTAGCTACATATTGTTAATCAAGGGCAAAATGAATGATGCTAAGAAACCTGACTCATCCTGACTTATGAACCATCTGTTTCTATCCTGATGATCTACAGTCCTATTCTTCATCCTATAGCTGGACCAGCCAACATATTCACCCAGTCAGTCCAAGGAAGAAATTCCTCAAAGTTGGCTCATGCTTGTGCTCAACAGCTTAAACTTTCTGCTGCTGAGAGCATTAAATAATCTTTATTTGATGTCTTTGTTTAGCCCATACCACCTGAGTACCACAGAATGAATGAATAGTATCATATTGTATTTTATTTCATTTTTAGCTATCCATGTTACCAGCAATTAACAAAAAGATTTAAAGTCATAACTATGTCACAGTGACAAATAACAAACCAGTGAACAACCTGCTGTAAAAACAAAGGACTACTACTTCTTTTGGTCATTTTTGAATTCTGATAGTCAAACAATCATTTTGCTGCATCTGGTAAATAACTTTTTCACCCTGAATGACTATCAAACTCTAGGTATGTCAATATCAAATCATTTTGGAATTACAACTTTTGGCTGAGGAAAACTGAGTTCTCAGATTAGTGTAATTTCTCCACTTACAGTTTATCATAGCTGAAGAAACAATAAACTAATGGTCTTGTCACCAGCCTGTCAGCTTTGCCCTTTCAGCTGGTGAAGGACAAAACAAATCATGCTAGTAAATACTTTGATTATAGTGAAAGCTCAGGAAAATAAAATTATTTCTGAAATCAGAGGTATTTCTCTCAGGAAACAGTATTACCATTTTTATTTTATTTCTGTGATTTATACTGTTCACTATTGCTAAAAAGTTACAAAAAAGTTATGAAACAGGTAATTTTGAATAGTATGAATAAGGCAGATGGATAATTTGACCACATCTTTTTATTTATGGATAATTCCCATTCACAAAACACCCTCATATATTCCTTGTAGTCAGTTATGGAAAGTACTTTCTCTTGCAGCATGAATAGTACCAACTATTGTGTTGTACAACATCAAAAAAAAAGAAAGGGTGCTTTATTAATCTGCAATTAATAAAGGTAAGCTTAGTCCTTCAAATGTAGTAAAAGTGAGGATGACCCTTTTGCTGTTCACAAAAACTTCAATACATTGTTTTCCTTGTTTTATTTTAATTTTCTCACTTTTCTTTGCTTGTGTCTGTCTGGAACAGTGATTAAAATTACCAAAAATAGAGTAAGATCTCCTATTGCATTTCTCACTAATAAAAACTGAGAGATGTTGGGAAACCACCTTTAATTTGAGGGTCCAGGCTGATTTCTAAACAAAGTTTTGAGTAAGTTAGGGATAAGTCCAAACCTGGGGCGCTTATCTAAACAGAGCTTCTGTTACTGGATGCACATCCATCATACACCTCTAGCTATGAAACTCAGCAAGATGGGGAACACACTGCTCTAAATCTGCTTTTTCAACTAGCCAAAATGGGCATTACTAATCTTCTAATCTGCCTTTCAAGGGCTTCTGATAAACTCACAAGACTCTGAAACAGACAGTTGTCTGCAGGTTAAGCCATTCCTGCAAACCTTTGCCAAATCTTTTTGAAGCAAAACCTCTAAAATACTGACAAATGGAAAGGAAAATTTTTTCCTCTCTTTGGGAGTAAACCACGCAGCTAGCTAAGCATGCCTCTATTTTTGGAGTAGTGTGTGTTCTCTGGAAACACTTACAGGATTTTTTTGGTCATAATTTAGCTAAATAAAATAAATACAAGTTAAGAAACATTAGAAAACTTCAAATGTGAATTTTCTGAAAATTTTACCTTGTGCAGCAGCTAGGGAAAGGTCTATGGGCAGTGGAATTCAAGTGGGTGCACACGACAGAGTTACTTTTTTTCCTAGTCATATAGTTTACTGAAAAGAGAAGAAGACCTTCCACTGTAACTCAAGTAATTTCTAGTCATTTGTTCCTTAATATAAACTTTCTTTTGAATTTAAGAAAGGAGTTTGATTTCCTTGTGCATCACTTCTCTCTCTGCAAACGAGCATAATAAAATTTCCTTTCCTTTATCCATTGTCTTATTTTTCCTTTCAAAGTACAAACTTATCCACTTTATGAAAAGACACTTAATTTTCACTTTGAGCCTCTATTTTCTTCAAAAAGAACAATAATAATATTAGTAATATGGGATCTATTATCTTTATCAGGAGTCAAAGAAGAAAAAGCTCTTTATTGACTGTCTCCAGAAGGATTACTCCCTGAAATGATTAAATAAAGGTTCTGATTTTAATTTTTTTTTAATCACTTACCTCAGGGATTTTTTTTTTTTTTCCCCAATGACAAGCAACCTGTTGGGTTTATCTCTCTATTTCCTCATGTTTTAGAAAAGGCCATGATGCCTTCGGTCTCCAGAGTGCAGGTGGAAGAGATTATTCAGCTTTTCGGATACCATTACTTCAGCAAACAATCTTTGAGCCTGAAGCTTTCCACAGTAATTACTGCTCATTATGATCCCCTTTAGAGGGCTCTTCCTTTTTTAATGATTTAATTCTTTACACCATAACCCAGGCCACTATGCTTGGTGGGAAGGGAACACCCCGCAGAGGGGGCGGTAGGCCTTTAAGGGCCCGGCACAGCAGTTTGCCCTGTTCTGTGAAGAAAATTAGGAGCAGGCACACAGGTTTGGTGCCGGGAAAGAAGCGACGGTGTAAAAGTACGTGTCTCCAAGGGAACAGGTAAGTGTTACAGCCGACAGAGGGCACTGGGGAGGTGGGATGGCGCCGCCTTCAGCAAGCGAGGAAAGTGGAGCGGCCGAGTCTGGCAGGCCCAGCCTTAGGTCCTGCCGGGCCTCCCGCCGCGGGGGCGGCCGGGGCCGGGCCTGGCCCGGCTCCTCGTGTACCGGCGGTCTGGTTACGGTCGGGGAGGCTCCGTGCGCGCTGGGAGTCACCAGGGCAAGGAAAAGCATGCCAACTGTTAATGACTTTCCTAGTGTATTTACAAGGCTTGTTTGTATGCTTAATATTCACCTCTAATGCGTACTGACACAGGCACTCGCTTTAACTTCTGAATGTAATTTAATGTGATAAATACAAGGGCCAAGTTTTTTCATGTCCATGTAATGTGCAAGGTTGTGCCGTGTTTTGCTTGGTATACTTCATTTTACTTACTTGCAAGCTAGTTTTCTGTCCTGCTGACCATGCCCACGCTGATCTGAAATAATTCCTGAAGTCCTGTGGGCAGCTGTACAAAGGCTGAAATACATTTAAACTGTGGTAGAGCATTTCTTTTCCTAAGTCAGTAAAGCCCTTTTGGGGAAAAAAAAAATAATCCTAATTTGTATGGTGCTGTACTTCTCTCTAAATGCTGTGGTTACCCCCAGTTCTGGTGTGTCAGTGAGGCTATGGAATAATGACAATGCTATTCTAGTCCTAAGTACTTAATTTTTATTTATCTTTTTTTATTTTTATTTTTCATTCCTCCTTACCAGTTGTGTTAAAAGTGATTCACACCTCAGCTTCTCTTTCAGATGCTCTCTCAGCTTCCACAGTGTCGGTGTACTCCTGGGCTGTTGATGAGAGTTTGCAGGGGCCTTGTCCTGCTTAGATAATGGAGGAGACTTGCTAACATAGCTGTTTCTCAGAGAAACGCTGAGAATGTTTTATAGCCCATGAAATATTCTCTGAACAGTCATATAATGCAGGAGGATTGTGGTTTTTGACAGATTTGATACTATGCCACTGAGGTAATGGGAAATTTTGCTATTGATTGAGGAGAGGAAGCCTTACATTTCCACATGAAACAGAGAAGTCATGATACAACTATTCTCAAAATTTCGCATTTATCATCTTTAGCATAGCTGTATCATTGCTTCATTGCCCCTTAAAAAAAGGAAAAAAGTGCTTTTCTCATCCCAGTTCTTGCTTTAATTCTTGCATAATACTTGCCTTAGGAGCAGTACTATTTTGAAACACATATTTGAGTATAATTCATAATATACAGAAATGCCACAGTAAGAGAGTCAGAGTATATAAATTACTGTTATCAGTAAGAATAACTTGTGTAATACTTATTCAGATAGACTGCAATTTATATGTGTATTAGCATTGTTTATACATCAAACAAATTTTAGCCAGATCCCAGTGTGTGGATTAACAGAGATCCACTGAAGGCAAGGGAGTTGGCTGTATTTACATAATGTGGATATCTACTTACTTCTATGAATATCTGCCTTTATATGCTTAAAATATACCTCTTTTCCATAACAAAAACCCCAAACAAAACCAACCTAACCACAAAAAAAAACCCTCACCAAACTAAAACACCACTACCACCCTCAAAAAGCCCTCACCTTTTCCAGAATAAAAGATTTCAAAGACTATGAATCTAAATGATGCTGTTTGAGAAATAAGAGGTGGAAAATTGTAATTTATTTTTTTTTTAGTGAATTAAATTAACTTGTCATACATTTTTTAGCCCAAGGCTCGCTCTTTTTCTCTCAAGCCAGACCAGTAGCATAAACATTAAAGAAAGACCATATGTATAGCTAAAATTTAAGCCGCAGAGGCTCACACAAAAATGAAACAACTGCAGCTCTTTGCACATCCTTGCAACAGAAACTTTGTTCGAATGCAGTAAAAGACACTAATTGGGGAGTTTGGTGTGGACAACTGTTTCCACTGGAGAGAGAGGCATATAATAGGCAACCGAAGTTCAAATCCTAATTTCCACTACCTCTCTCTATTGCAGACAGTGTCTGGGATGACCTGGTTCCCAGTTACAAGAGATGAAGTTTAATAGAAGGAGTTAATAGGACATTGTATTCATGTAGTTCCTAAGGTTGACTCTTCAAGTCAAAAACTAGAAATAGAATGAAGGCAGGCATAGGCCATTCTTTTATTTTGGCCATATTACTGAAGGTGGAATTTGTATTTATTTCTATGAAGATGTTTGTGGCCAGTAACTTCATGGTCAATAGAGAGAAAGAAACAACTTCAGATGGGATGCTTCATTGCAGTTGTGGTGCTGTTCTATGAAAAATGATGAATATAAATTCCTTGATTTTAGTAGAAGCAAAATCAAGTTTTTAAATGG
>VYZV01001146.1:8600-35163 GCA_013401275.1 Pandion haliaetus | reverse complement strand
AAGGCATTGAGACATGGGTTGAACATGAGAATAAAATGAAAGATTTAATACTTGTTTAGTAATTGCCATTGTTCATGGTGCATGTCATGAGTAAGGATGATACTGCTTTATAATATTAGTGAGGCACTGTTTTTATATGACATGCCATTTAGCTATATTTATGAGTTTTGCCGTGGGAGGATATTTTAATAGGGGATGACAGGTACCCTCATTATTGATTCAGGGAGTGACAGAGGAAGGTATATAATGATGTCAGCTGATGGATGTATGAGATAAGTGATTGACAGTGTGTTTATCTGGCTGCATTACTGTTAGCCTGATTTATCATGTTTGTATTTTATTAAATCCAGCTAGTGAAACAGCTCCATCTCTTCTGTCTGAACACATTTCTCCAGTCCCGTGCACTGAGTGTTGAATTCCCCGAGATGATGTCAGAGGTGATTGCTGCCCAGCTACCCAAGATTCTGGCAGGGATGGTGAAACCTCTTCTCTTTCACAAAAAGTGAAATGTCTTTTCTCTTATCATAGAGATGATTTGTGGGTCACTTTTTGTTTGTTTATTTTGGTCGAGATTTTGCAATGTCAGGACTTCAGTATATTTGTCATACTTACCCTGCCTACTGCTTTATACTTCTAACATTCACAAGCCATTTAAGCTTGATGTACATATTGTGAATTCCTGATTCCTTAACTGCGAAAATCACAACAGTCATAAGAAATGTTTTGTAAACTTGGCTAGTTGCTTTTTAGATATGCATAAGAATGACGATGAATAGAGTTTTCAGATTTCTAAGAACAGTTATCTTACACATTTTTCTTACATACTACATGCTGTCAAATTTCTGATATGACATGGGTAAACGTTTTACTTTAGTCCATTGTGTGCATGGGTACATGTGGGCATGTACGTAAAACAAGATTTTTGAGAATTAAAATAAATACTGCCCACATTTCCTCATGGATATTTCACTTTTTATTAACTAATCTGCCTCACAGAAATACCCTTTCCAAGTCAGTTGTCCAGGATTAAGTAGACATCACTGCAATACCTTCATGAGTAGCTAAAGTGCTAGGCACAAAGTATACATTCATNACAGCTTAGTGGGTTTGCATACACATTACTTCTGGTGTAATACACACTGAAATTTTCCTAAGCTTTCTGATTCTGAAGCTTTAAATAGAGATGTTTTCACTGACTACAACTCTTAATAATCTTAATGTTTTGGATTCCAATGCTGAATACTCAAACAGCCATTAACAACAAATTACAGCGAGATTAAATGCAAAAAGAAATGGAAAATACGACTACAAACATTTTGATACACATCAGGCTCATTTCAGTAATATTTAGTGGATCTACATATTTTATATTTTAAAGGCATGCCATGGTAATTGGGGTAACTGTAAAAGAGGAATTGGACTGAATTAGCTTTATACATTCAAGAAGAACATCATGCTTTAGCATGGAAATGAATATTTGACTGAAAAATTATAATGTGATGATGTTTGTTCCTTTGATATGGATATGAAGCAACTCATGCATTTAAGGCAGTAAATTGTTGATATACTTAAACAACAGAGAAATGGATAAAGCCCAAGAAGAATTTGAGTCTATTAAAATATGACAAATTTTGCCAGTCACTAAAAATGATACTCCAATTCTCTGACAATGTAGGAAATCATGAGTCTTACTTGGGTACTTACTGGCCATATGCTTTTGTTCTTCCCCACTACATGACGGATGCATCCGTCCTGTGATAGCATACTGTTGGTGGTATGTAGCTTGGTCTGTATAGATACATCCTTGTCACGTGAACAAAGGCCCATGGGACATAAGTTCAGTATTCCTGGTTAAATCAGGGTGCCTCTTATTAAAAGTCTTAAGTGATGTAACTTGTTCATAAAAGTTTCATCCTGATTCTTGAAAAAAATGTGGACAACTAACAACTAAAGGTAGATCTAAAGGTATCCTTACTATTTATCATTTCCTAAAGAAGAAATCAAGAAGAAGTTACATTATGACTGGGGATAAAAAAGTTTTTGAGATTCCCACATAGTAGTACAAAACCCACTAGAGGTGGTCCAAAGATGCAGCCCTGGATAAAATGGTATAAGCAGATTTTTGTGCTGGATGACTAGGTCTGTCATTCCTAAGTGCCCAGAGACAAGTAATTTCTTTCATATTCAATACAATCTGACTTTTAACTGTGATCCTTAAAGCAATTATGTTTTAATAAATAACACAGAAGTCATTATTTCTACATATTGAATTTTTGTTTTCTTTATTTTTCTTTGTATTTGCATTCAGTAGTAGTGGAGCTTATTAAAAAAAGTCCATTTCAACCAGTCCATTTTTGTGTAACAACATTTTCATGCATTCTTCGGGAATTTAAGCATTGCCACATGATTTACCATTGAGTAAACAGACTGTCTATGTTACTGTTTAAACTGTTAACAGAAACTGCCCACACTAAAAATTATTCCTCAACACCCTAATTCTGAAATTAGAAAACAGAGCAGGCAGTATGTTTGCCTTAGGAATGCCCTGGATCAGCCTACATCTGCCTTTTACTCAATCCCTAAAATTTGTTCCAAGTGTCTGCCATGTCACTGTGTCCCATAAATATGGCAGATTAGTCCGAAATGCTCTATATTTGTCTCAAAGGCATAATCAAAAAGCAAGAAAAGATGTCTTTTGGGAATAGATGACAAAGGTTAAAAACGTTTTCAAATTGTACTTCTTAAAAGATCTCTAACTCACAGAAAAAAATTCCCAGAACTTCATGGTCACGATAAATGCACTACATAAGACAGGACACGTTTGCCTAAATGTGGCTGCTATGTGAATTTCAAAAAGTCCTTTGTTACATGGTTGTCTGAAGTTTGAAAAAAATGGTTTAATTTGAGAACTTCCAGCTTTGAGCCCAGTTAATAAAATTGCTTTTAATCTCCATTTTGATACCGTCATTTGCTCTGGATTACACAGGCACCGTGAACACTGTTGAAAACACAAAATTGTTTCCTTCCCTATAGGAATCTCATGTACGGTGACTTTTCAACACTGTGGCAATGTCCAGAGATCCATCAGCAAACTAGTTTTTTCTTTCAGTTTTTTAGAGAGCACGAGGCTTTTTAGTTGTCTATATTTTTCTGCATTAATATTTGTAAAGATGAAGGGGGTTTTTTTGACCCGAGCTTTACAGATAGGTTAAACTAAAACACCTTGTAATGCTTCTCAATATACTGAACAAGGCATAACAATGCTGGATCTTCATGTGTTGCATTTTGCAGACTAGAAATAAGAGGGTTCAGTAGACTTTTTTGTTTTCTGACGTTTATGATGTGCCCGATTACATTTGAAAGGTATGAGACCTATTGTACTAATTAGAAAGCTTGTTATCTTTTGCAGATTGCAGATGTCACTTTTTGTCTGAGCTATCACTAGAAGTTCCTAATCTTACACTAAATAATGCAAGCTATGCCTGCAGGTAAGCCTCTGCTATTCTGTATAGTCTAGGTGGTTTTGACCCAAGGCCTTTAACATTGCCTTCTGCTAGTATGTCAGTGAAGCAAACAAACCAACCCATGAAGTCAACCATTTCCTTTGAGCTCTACTGTCATTATTCAGCTTTGTAGAGGCATCCCATTTATAGTTTTTAAAGACTGTTTTGGAGGTTGACGTGCCTGGTTGTGGCAGCCCAGCTGTGTTGGGAGAGCTGTGACAATACGACGCAGAGAAGAGCCCTCCAGCCTCAGCAAGCTGTCCTACTCTTCCCACCAAGTTGCTTCGCAGTTGCACCTGCTGTGCTCAAAGACATACAAAAGGTCAAACACTTGCCTCATGTTTTCAAAGATCTTAGCTGGATCAGCAGTTTTGACCAGCCTTTAGGGAAGGGGGAATGTGGGTTCATTAACACCTAGTCTGTGACAGAGGGAGATGTAGTCTGAGAAACTTTCAGTCGATTTCATGGCACTTTGGAATAGTCTGGTTATATGTGTGCATAATAAACTGAAGCTTAGGTGTTTTTGAGTCCAGCTGTTCGTTGAGCTGCACTGCATTTATGTTTTCTTGTGTCCCTAGAGCAGGAGGGGATGGGGCTGTGCTCCATCCGTGCAGCAGTGCAACTCCAAGCACACATTTCTTGCCTGACACGCTCTTTGTGGCACGCTGACCTTTCTTTCCTTCCGATAAGTCAGCTTGCAGCCGCAGAGCCAATATCCAAAGCCCTCCCAACTTTCCATGGCTCAAAAGCCTGTGTGCATACTGCCAGGCTAGACTGTCAGCATTGCTGGATTTACTGGATTGTACTGGTTTGTGTCATGATGACCTGACTTGAACAGAGGGTTTGTTTTTAATTTAGTTCTCTTTTCCCCCTTGGAAGACGAAAAAGAAAAAACCCTCATATTTTAGGGTTTTTGTATTTTAGAATTTACGAGGGTTGTCTTTTTCAATGAATGCTATTAATTTATTAGACTGATGTTATTCAGAGGCAGAATGGTACTGTAGCTTCTCAGATGCTTGGACAGAAATATGCAGTAAAAGGTGACTACATGAATAATAATAACTAAGTTAAAATTTAGCTGGCTGTTTACCTCAAAGAGAAAATAGTCCTCAGAAAATAATCCTTCAGTGCTGCTGGAACAAATGCAGCAGTTGCATAACCTCAAATACATGAGCAGGGCTGCTCCTTTGATGTATTTTTTTGCTCACATTTAGGCATTTTTTTTCCTGGGTGGGGCCCACAGTGCTCGGTACGAGGTATGTAAAGTATATAAAGGATATCTGGGAGTGGTGAGCTTTCATTTAATACTAGTTTTATCATTTAAAACTGGCAACATTTCAGTTTCTTGCCAATGTGAGGTGTGCTCATTGTAAAAATACCATCACAAGTCTTCTAGTCATAGATCATGTTTTTCTGACCATGAAAACTAAATTACCCTTTCACCTCTGCAGGTACAATAGATCCACCAATTTAGCATTCAGGCATATCAGTGAGGAAGTTCTCACAGTGTCATTTAAATAGTCTCACTCTATTGCGTTTTCCCACAGCTCAATTTAAATACCCACCCAGCCAGTTTAGTACTAAAATCTCTTTTTGCTATGTTGAGGAAAAGAAGTATATAATTGACAGGAATCCAGAACTCTGCATCAGTGAACTCTACAACTGCGGGGATAATAAATACCTTTGCCATCAAGTCAGAAATAACTGGGCAGACAAGTGCAGAGACCTTTGTTACACAGATGAGACTTATATGAATATCACTGTAAGTTGCTCATTCCATCTTGGATGTACAGTTTTCACGTAAGCCTATTTTTCATATACTAGATAAAAACAGAGTAATGCTTTTACACTTCATACCTTGTATTGTTGGTTTATGTCCAGTCTGAGACTCTAAGCTGCAATACTTCCAGTTGAGAACAATGTTTTCATCATAGTACTGTTCAAAAAACCTGATTTATTCCAGCAGGTCCATTGTGGCTATAGGGAGCATGAATAAGGAAAGCACCAAACAGACAGACATGTGGCAGTGTGCATTCATAAAGATGTGTAAATGCTTTTACTTAGAGTACTTGAAAAAGAAACATCCAGTGATCTGCAATCACTGTGCAGTTTTAAAAGTAAATTTTGTTCCAAAGGAGTATACGATTATATTATATAGTGCCTCAATAAGGCTGATTTTATACTAAAATTTAGTAGGATCTCTTAATTCATTTCCAAAAAAGGAAGCTGCAAGGAGTCTTATATAAATCTTTGAAAACTGTAAATCCATAAACTTTATAAATGCCCCCAAATGGGCACATCTATTTAAAAGGCAGTTGATTGCAGCTGTTACCAAACGTATCTAAATGTAAAGTTAAAGCCATCACTGCGGATAGCAGTGTTTCACACAGTACTTTCTCTGACAGCTGAGGAACACCGTGCATGCATAGCTGAACTGCTTAGTGCAAGGTAGCACACATGCAGGCACACATACGGAAACACGCGGATGCCCTTACACTAGCACCCCGCATCCAACTCGAGCCAGTGTGGGTGTGCGCACGTGCGCAGCCAGCTAAGTATTCGTATAAATGCATTTGTAAAAATGGCATCGTAATTCACTTCAGGCATCATCGTGAATCAAAAGCAGTTTGAGTGGAATGTGTTTTCACCTGTAGCTCAGAGAAAGTTAGGATCGCAACTTAAACGTTCAGTGAAGGAACTGAAATGCCAGACTAGCGGGTGGCTGGCTGTTACAAGTAGGAACCTTCCTTTTTTTAGAAATATTTGGAGATGTTGTATCTGAAATGTGGTATTTCCCTTTCAGAATAGTGACAAAGATGTCTGTAGAGCAATTAATATGTTCGCAAACATTTTCCCAGATCCCACCAACATTTATAACAGTAAAATGTGGATTTTGCTGGTCCGTGTAAACATATTCTTTTATAGACAAAGTACAACACACGTGATAAAAATGATACACTATTAAATAGAAGAAACATGACAGCAGAATCTGATAAAGTTTCACATTACTTGAAATGCCTGAGGAGTCGGGGTCACTCATGTTGGTATTACACACAAGGGATAAGAATACCATCTTCTGGGACTATCATCACTGCACATCATGGGCTGGCCGGCTGAGGATGACAAGGTTTTTCACTTAAAAATTTAATTGGAAGTTTTGTATCCCAAAGCTCAGCTTACAATAGAGTTACATTGTGCACTGGCCAGTTCACTTCTTTTAGAATAATTTTAGACAAAAGCACCTGCATTGGATTTGCTGTTACATGTGGTTTGTAGTGATGGCTACAGCCAGCTTATATTTTACTGGGAGACAGAAATGGCTACCCATTCTCAAGCTTCATAACACAGCTCGTGTCTGTCAGCTCACAAAGCAAGGTTATAAACATCTGATGTTAAAAAAAATAAAAACACCCAAAACCTCTGAAATTCTGAAAATACTGCTTTAGGAAGATTTTCATTAAGGTATCCTTAAATCCTTCCCTGAAGATAGCCATTAATTTTTAAGAAAAATTACATGACAGAGAAAAGCACAACCTAAGGGTTAAAAACCAGGCTGGGGACTTTTGCAATACATGATCTCTTGCAGTTTGTGAATTTCACACAAGTTCTACATCCCCATTCCGATATTTGTAAAACGTTTATTCTCCCCTCCCTCCCCTGCCTTCAACACACTTTCTTTCCCAGGGATTACTTGGATATGTAATGCATTAGCACTTTGTTGAGGCTTTGTAATCCTCGATGGAAAATTCTGTAGAAAGCCAAATAATCCTTAACTTTGAGACATATTTGGACTGATGTTAGTATTTCTCTGTATTTAACGTTCAAGATCACGATGGATATAATTTACGGTTTGTTGCTATTGTTTTTATTTTTTTGAAAAAGAGACTTGTATAAGATTTCTGTATTTTCCTTTTGTGAAGAGGAACCTGCATCTATATATTTGTATATCTGAAATAATAGCTTTCAAGTATTTTTGTAAAGGTGTTGTCTAGCTACATTGTGTCATGTCCAATAAATTGGAGATGTGCTTACTTTGTAGTAGTATGAGAAGTGTTTAAGTCTTCCCTTATCACTAGATGGAAAGTAAAGCTACAGAACAGCACCGTGCTGTAACTGGACGTGGAGCTGCAGTCGCCAGTACCAGGCTGGTGGAGCCACTTGTGCTTGCAGTCCTATGGAGCAGCAGCTGTGAGGCTAATTGCAGTTTGATTACTTCAGCAGCTCCAGGTTAGAGACAACACACACTGCTTATTTATTAAATTTAAACCTGTGGCGTGGGGGGGGGAGGAAATTATTTTCCATTTTGTTTTCAATTCAAACCTTCTACAAGGCTGAAAGAGTGGGAGACAATAAGACTTTCTTTTTTTACTTATGTGGAAAGTAGCATTTTTAATAAAAACTACAAACTGTCAAACTACTAGTATATAAAAACAGAAAAATAAGTTACAACGCATTCCTGATCTTCCGTCATAAATACACACAAAGTACAATTTTACTGAAAAGTACGACCTGCGCTGCGGTAGGTGCACGCACAGCAGCAGTAGCTGCCGGTGCTGGTGTGGGAGCAGAGGCCGTGGCACTGCGCGGCCTCTCTAGATCAGAAAATATCTGAGTAGAGACACAACTAGCACAGCAGCCTACCCACTGGGTAATGATTTATTTACATACATTTTATAGCCAGGTTTTGAGAGTAAATTGTCCCTAGACTTTACAGAGGCCATCCGTGAGCTCACTGCCGTGTCCATGCCGAGAACTGGAGTTCTCCCCTGCCAAAAGCGGTCGCTACCAGATGTGACCCGTGTCAGGCGTAAGCTGCAGCGTGCTGCAGGATGGATGCCGCCCACCCTGCTGTCTTCAGTCACGGGGGCGAAGGCTCTTTCCCTGTTGCCAGTGCACAGAGGAGTCACTGACTGGCCTGGTGCAACCTTTTCTTGGCTGCACCAACAGGGCACATCACCCCTGGCTTTTGAGGAACAGACTCCAGCACTCAGGTGATCCTTTCTGCATTCTTAGCGCATCCTGCTTCCTACCCCGCTGCCTTCTGATGTGGTGTGCAATGGGCAGGGAGCGGGACTCGCACCCTGGCAAGGGGCATGGGCGCCAGGCACGACAGCACGATGCGTCCTCCTTCCACGGGAGAGACCACCTCTCTCCCGTCCCGTTTTAAGGGACCGCTGGTAATTCAGGTCTGGCCCCGTGGTTTGGATGTCAGCCCTTGCTGAGGATGCACTGTAATGTTAACATGCTCTCAGAGAAGCATTAACTGTGCCAACAACAGTGATACTTTTCCACATAATACAGGACATCTTGAAAATGGTGTTTCAGTTTCATTTCTGAATGTCCTTGTTCTTGTGAATTGATCTCTTGGCATTATCAGTACTCCATGTGTACATCAGGAACAGTTCAACAGGGCCGGGATTTACCACATAGATGATTTTTTCCAAATTAATTTAGTTTTAAAACATTCCATGCAGTATTAAACTACAGTGGAAGGCATTTGGTCAATACAAAAATACATGGATTTCTTTAAAGTGGAAGTTCTATTAGCAGCTAGCACACAGAAGAAAATAAAGCGGTTTTGAGATACTGAAGAGCTACAAGGTGTGAAAGTTTAAGCCTGTGCTCCTACTTAAATATGCATTCAGTTGAGCACACCTGCACTAGTACCTCTATTTAGTCCGCAGTTATTTACTTAGGCAGTGATGTTCCTCTGGATTGAGTGGAATGACTTTGTATATATGTGCTACGTCCAAATTCAGTCTCAATGCATACCTCTTGCTCAAAAATAGTTTGGGGGTTTTGTTTTTTTAACAGATGTGGTAATGGAAGGGTATAAAGAGTAAAATAAGGTTACTCATTATTTGAAATGAGATGTTTAAGCCCTCTGAGGTACAAATTTTTGCTTTAACCTTTAGCTAGTAGCAGCCTGCCTAAATGAGATATTTTTTCATTGTAACATCTCAGACTCTGTAACGATACAGATGCTACAGAGACTGACTCATCTCTGCACAGCACAGGTGAACTTTCACTTAAACATACTAATGAGTTCATGTAATAATCATCTGCTGCTCACAGGGAAAACTGCCCTGCTATTTTGTGATTATCTAAGTGGAAGAAATAAGCGGTGTCAGAGATCCTGCCATGCAGTAATTCAGATGAAACCATTATTTCCTTTTGTCTGTCACAATAATGAAGATGCTGCAGCACTGGAGAAGGCACCAAACTGAGCCAAGGCTGAGGTGATGCGATGACGAGGTCTGCTGCCCTCAATCACCCACTGTGCTGTGGTGGGTTTTGTGTTACCACTGTTTTACTCGAATGTGGTAAATCCTACAGGGGGAAGGCTGACCCGAACGAGTGCCTTGAAAATTGTGAAAAGCGAAGAGCTGTGTTTGTTCCTGCTATATTCAAGAGGGGAACTATTTATGAGAGATGCACACTAATAACATGGTGATAAAGAAACACTCTTTCTTGATTTTCCCTGTGAATAACAACTACCCAGCAAAGCTAATTGCCTTAGCTAAAAAGCCACAACAATATTCACCTGAGTTTCTCATGCTGATGCACTTACAGCTATCTGGACATTTGGCTTCCCAGTTCATTTAGTCAGGACATGTTTCAAGGGATCATTTAAAGAAAGATGAGAAAAAATTACTAAGGAAAGGCTTCTGTGGTGGCAGAACCTGAACCTCTTTCTACAGCTTGGTTGCTCTGAAGGTAAAATTAATTGTGCTTGTTTGGTTTGTGTCATCTGAACTACAGGGGGATAGGGATGGCAGAGAGGAGGACCCATTCCAAAACAAAACGGTGTTACAAATCACATCTGGAAGCTGGGTGAAACACTTGTATGGCATTCACTGCACATTTCTCAAGGAAGGGCCTGGGAGATACCTTATACTGAGCCTGTAACAGAGGAGGCAGGACATTGTGCAAAATGACCATTTTTCACATCCAAGGCAGGCAGTTTGTCATAATTACAGAAAAGAAACAGTACTTTTCAGGACCAAACACAAGCATACCTCAACCAACAGCAACAGCAGGAAATAACAAACCCCAAATGACGATTTAAGCTGTGGTTTTATGTAAGGCTATATTTGCATCACCACTGCCCAACACAATTTGTTTGCACATAAATCTCTCTGAGGTCTTCTGCTGTCTACCTGCTTCTTTCAGATGTCCCTGGAGGGTGCTGCCTGATCCCCCAGATGCGGGGGTTTTTTTGGTGTGGATTTTCTCTGCTGATAGGCATCCTGCTTGTTTTGTGGTAATTCAGGACCCTCAGTCATCACTGCTTTCACAGTGCTTTGTGCTCAGCTTCCCAGCTCAGGCACACTGAAACCCTTATCTTTGTTATCTTCTTGTGAGGTCCTTGCAAACAGCATTTGTTTCATTCTAGGAACGAGTTGTATCCTGCACACCACTTAATTTATTTGGAGGAACACTCCATAGATCGATCAAGCTCAGGTTTCTTATCTTTCTTCCGCCCAGGTCTGTGAATTGTCCTCTGAAAGGTTTCTCATGGGGCTTCCCACTGCACAGCTATCTCACCTGCTTACGGAGCATGCTGACATTTCCCCAGCAATGCCATGGGCATGTGGTCACGTCTGGAGTATAGAGCCCCCAAATGAGCTTGGTTGGAGCCCATGGCTCCCGCTCCGAGCCGTGCTGTGCTGGGACACGCTGCACGCCCTCCGTCCAGCGCCCCCGAGTCCACCAAGGGCTGAGCACACCACCCCTCTCAGCCCCCCCCNGTGGTTGGTTTTTTTTTTTTTTTTTGTAGGAAGACAAAAGCAGTGACCATCAACAAAAATAAATTGCTGATGTTTTTCATTCAGATGGGACTCTAATCCCTTCTAAGGGCACCCAAGAGCCATTAACAGTAATTTTAAATTAAATACACCCATACTAAGTCTGACTAATCAGCTCCTCAATTATACTGGCAGAAAGATGTATTCCAATTACCAAAGTACTTTCAAGTGAATTAAGACTCCTTTCTGTACTGGCTGTGGAGGTCACTCAATGTTCCCATGAATCCCTGCATGTTTACATTAAAAAAGCACACCATGATCTTTGGCAAAGGCACTCGCTCTAGGTTAGTTCAGCTTTTGAGCTTGTTGCCATAAATACAATAGAAAACCAGCCAAGCATTGCAAAAAAAAGCTAAGAATATCTTTCAATACTTTCTTTCCGTATCAGTGATTAATCCAAATTACACAGGAAAAGCTTTACAAATGTGAAATAAAATTTTGGAAGACAAAAGTGCAAATGCCTTATTCCGCATGTTTAATAAGCATAGTGGTCGTGTTTGTTAGAAAGGCAGGTAAGTTTTGAAGGAATGAATTGTGCCCAGTTAATGAGAAAACATTCGCAACTGGAACCTGAACTGACTTTGCAGCCTGCTCAGTCTACACCTATGCTATTTCCTTGGATCGTTGAAATTTCTCTTTATGAGCATGGGGGGGGCATGGCTGCAGACCCCCGCTCACGTCCTGCTTCTCCTCGGTCATGTGCTGCAGCGGCTCCACACTGCCATGGCTCACATGAGCACCCATTTTATACCATAACTATTCCACAAGTCATTTGCTCAATAGTCCACGCTGTGGGCTTGCCAAGCAATAAAGCCTGCAGAGCAGGAGTTCCATTTTTCCAAACACGTGAGAATCATGTGCTGTAAGATGCGTTAATACACCCTAATAATGTCATCTCTCTCTCTCTCTCTCTCTCGTAAGAAACACAGGTGTCTCATTGCTTGGGAGTTTTCAATTTGGTGGCAACACAGCGATGTGTTAATTTTAACAGCAATTTGTCTTTTTGCATTTAAATGCTTACTGAAATGTCAAAATATAGCAAGGCAGAACATTTGTTTCCCAGAAATGGAGAAAAATCTTAGTTATTCCATGATGCCAAGTAAAATGGCCCTATTGACGCTGGGAATATGAGTTGACGAGATCTATTTTAGGGCTTAGTCTCGACCCCAAACTAGTCTGTGGTCTGTGTTCACTCCTGCAGATTAGAGGATCTGAAAGCCAAGGAGCCTGCATTGCCATGGGAAAGGGCAGAAAACTCTAATAGCGAAAACAACCCTTGTATTTCAGATTTTTAACACAAAACCAGTGATGAGCTATCGTTTTTTGGTGAACTATCAAGATGCACATATTCTGCGTTTCCTCGTACGCCTGTTCACAATGCAGAGCTGGGCATCTGCGGTAGCTCTTACCATGCACGCTGTCATGGAGCAGAGGTGAATCAAGCCTTAAGTGCCGGCCCCAGACCGAGCTGTCACAGTGCCGGCCAATATGGGTACGGGTGCAGACTGTCAGGTCTACTCCCAACCTGCCGGGCGCAAGAGCGCAGCAGGGCAGGTCGGGCACCTCCTGGCATCTGCACTCAGCTGCGCTGCTGGCCCTGCACTTACCTTCTTTCCAAAAGTCCCCGTGGTGCCGGGGAGCCTTGCATGGACTGAGTGGTGGTAACAGGGTCAGTCACAGATGTTTCCTGTGGGTGACAGCTTATACTGTAATTGTTACAGCCTACCTCAGGTGTAGTTCAGTAAGCTTTAAGTAAGGGCAGTGAGTTACAGCTCAGCTCTAACCCCCCCCTTGTTGCTGCAGTCCTTCTCCTCCTCAGTCTTTTCCGGCAGAGCTAACACAGCCAGAAGCGGCTTCGCCAGCCCCGCTGCATCCCTCGGTCCCCGGCAAGGCGAACCTTTCCTTCTCCCTGGCCCCGTACTGCGTGGGATGTGAGAACCTCAGCAAGGCACAGGTTGTGTTTGGTGACCACAGGCTGCAGGTGACTTTTTGATTGCTGGAAGCAGGCTCCTTATCTCTAAAATCTTCAGGTGGGAGAGTGCTGTTTCACCTAGGAGCAGTTGTTAGAAAGCAACGCAAGGGAAAGACGGTTTCTCCACCCGCTCTGTGTCGTTTTGCTTCTCCATCTCATTTTTATTTCTGGCCATGGTATTTATGCTTTGTTTTCAGTTCTACCAGAGCAGCTCCCCCTGAGCGGACTTGCGGGCGCAGCACCGGTGCCAGAGGCAGGCATGCTCTGGGGGGAGGCTCAGAGGAGCCCGGGCCTTGCAGGCAGGAGAGGAGGCCGGCAGGAGCCATCGGCAGCCCCTGTGTGCCCAGGGCAGGCAGCCAGGCCTGCCGGAGCAGGACCCATCTTCCCTGGGTCTGATGTAGCGGTTTTCTGCACTATCCAAGCCTAACCACAGAAGGACAGGGAAAGAGTTTATCAGCTGGCTGGTCTGATCTTCCTTGATTAAGAAACGTAGTCATTTTTAGTTAGTTTTGTAATAAAGCCTGATTGTTTCAGGGGCTTCTCTTTCAGGAGAAAGGCGAGGCAGGCCACCTCACAGCTCCCCTGCCTCGGGCATAGTTGGCGATGGAAATAACTCCCTTCCGAGGGCTAGAAAAGCTGCAGATGCCTGAGGCGAAAAGCCTTGGAGAAATGCTGGGAAAGGGACGCAAGGAAACTTGCAGAAACCACTCCACTCATGTTCCTTTCCTCGCAGGCAGTGCTGTTGGAATTGGGTCACCAAACCCCCTCCCGGTGAGCCACCCACCTGCTAATTTTGAGAGGCAAAGACCTCATCTATGATGTTTTGTTATACCAGGGCTGTGCTTCTTGTTACCAACATCCAATGTTGCCATTTTCTTCTCCTCAAAAGCCACATCTTCAGAGACTTCCACGAGAGCAGGACAGCAGATGACATACCATTGTCTAGTACTCATACACATGCCCATTGCTCAAAGTTAGGAGCAACGTCCTCTACGTAAAAGCATCTTTATGAGTGAAACATCACTCGGAAATGCAGGTGCGGATGAAGTAGCACAAAAGTGTTATTACTTGGAAAAAAGAAAAGGTTGAACCAGAGCCCAAATTTAAAAATAATAGGAACTAGTTTGTGTAGAAAGGCTTTTTATTTTGAAAAATGTTTTTTTCAAATTTTTGAAATACAGTGTGAAGTACAACATAGAATTATGTCTGCAAGTCAGCTGATGCATGTCATGCCAGTTATTTACATGTAGATATATACAGAGTGCAGGTAATTATTGAAACCACACTACAAAATAAACAGAGAGTTCAATAAGATAATTTAGTAGGACTTTATTAAATATATAGAGTTATTGATTGTATATACTTTCCTATTAAAATACCATATAGTATCTAAAGTAACCTCTATAAACTCAAATACCTCCAAAATTGTTATAAATATGATTGAAAATTGAAATTATCCACGTGCCTGGTTCAGCTGCTTTGCCCTTTGCTGTAACAGAAACTCTTGTAGTGCTGAGATCATGGTGCTATCTTTGGTGCCAGAACTTTAATGACAATTCCCAATAAAACACTTGCAAAAAGCTCAGGTGCAGAATAGCTTTCAGCTGAGACATCCAATGGTTGAAGCACCATTCTGTATACTTAAAATTACGAAGATAATCTGATGGCTTATTAAATACTGCCACATACAGGACAAGCAAAACAATGCTATGATCTTCAGTGACTGATTTACAACATTGAATTAGTAGCTGTTTGGATACCAAGCACCTTATTAAAACAAAACAAAGCAAACTCCCAAAGCCCATGCAATATCTTATCCAAAAAATGAGACCTCCCAACTTGTACTGAAACAGCCTGATCAACAGTCTGACTTCAGCACGAGCAGTAACTGGAAGGGCCACGGCAGCAGCAGCTGTCAGGGCCGTGTGACCACAAAGAGTGAGACTGAACATTGCCTATAGCTTGATCTCTGGTAATTGAATGATTCATATAGGGCACTCTGCTGAAAGAAAGGATAATGCCATGCTGTATCATATATGACCCCATTAACAAAATATTCCATTTACTTTTTGGGGGCTTCTGGCCAGCAAACCCTCACAATAAATTGCCAAAGGTCTGTCTGTGACTTCACTAGAGCTTTGAGAGTTTCCATCAGTGGAGAAGATCTACCCCAGTCTGGAGGATGTGCTCCCCTACTGGGATTTCTCTTGCTGCTCAATCCAAAATTGCATAAACTGCTGCCTTAGGAAAAGAAGTATGAAGAACAATATGCTTTTTAGTTTAATCATTTATTCTGATGCAATCTTATTAAGTAGAAAATAGACCAGTGGAGAAATGTAACAAAACCCATCCAATTACTGCCATACAATGCTTTTTTTGTTGTTGTTGTAATTATTGTTCTGAACTGTTGAATTTTGCAACTTTTCCTCTCCTATCATGTCTTTCCTAAAGGCATATTACAATTCAATCCAATTACAGGCAAAGAATAGAGATTAGCACCAGAAAATATATAAAAAGAAAATAAGTTACTATTACTATCATAGAATAGCGCTGGTCAGCAAATCTGTGCATCTTTTTTTCCAGAAATAATCGAAGAATGAACTTCATAGATTAGTTAGGGACATAAATGATAGCTATGGTTTAATTTAAGAGTTTTGTTACATATAACTCTAAATGCCAAAATATGGCAAGGACTTTTTAATACTGAACTCACAGGAATTACACAAAAAATATTTTTTCATCTTTATCATCATTAATAAAAAGTGTGAATATAAAATATTAATATACTTTACATATTTATCATACAATATATCAGTCCTTCACACTATTAATTTGATTCATGTTGTGCTGCAACATGTATCAAAACGTTTAACAAAGAAAAAACATGGCTAATTACATAAGTTGTGGGTACAGACATTATTTCCACAAGATAAACAGCAATCACAACGTGTCATCTGCCTTGAATTCTACAGTGATATTTTGAAAAAAACTGCTGCATTGTTTTGGAGAGGATAATAACAATTATAATTTAAAAAAATTGCGCAACCTTAGCTTGTAGAGTGAATCTGACTTTCATAAAAACCAGTAAATCAATACTATGAACTAATTTAGTTCAGCTTGCCTAGTTTTCTGGTAAGGCACTATCAAGATACTCTATCTTCATTTAAATGTTATATGGATTTCTGATCCTTTGCAATTATCAGAAGGGATTTTTGGTCAGGCCTGAGAGTATCATCACTAGACAAGCTTTGGTGCTGCCCTCTCCCCCATTTCAGTCTAGTTACTTAACTTTCCAGTTCATTGTATGGCTCCTTGCAGAGATAAAACTCCCTCTTGGAAAGTCAGGGGAGAGCTGGGGCATTCACAGCCCAGCAGTGAGGTTATACAGAAAGTGCTTGGTATGTATGGCAGAAGAGTAGAAAAGAAAAACCGTAAGATATTTCAAAAAATGAAAAACCCTACTCATTGAGAGCGAGTGGTTAACTGTAATTAAGAATGGGCATAACCTTTTTCAGACGGAAATGCCATTTTAAACTAAGCTACTTTAAAATTATTTATGTGATCATCATGGCTGGTTCAGAAGAAGGGCCAGAAAAAGTGCAGAGTCTTACAGACAAAAATACAGATTTGTTTTGTGAGCAGCAGAATGAATGGCATCCAGTTTCTTATGAAGTTGTCTCCTGCAATTCAATTTTGTGTCCAACGGGAGATGAAAGCATGGGAACAGACAAAACACCCCTCCTCCCCAGGGATTCCTCCAGGTCTTTCTACAACCTTTCCCCCAGCACTTACAGACTCTACTTACTTAATCTGTAACTGAACATTGCATTTTTACAAAATTTTTAATGAACTTGGCATCTTTGAGTCCTCTAGCTTGCACTCAGATCACCTGGCTTCAAAACATAGTAATATTGGAGAATAGCCAGACATCTACATAGGCTGTGAGATTACCTAAGGTTAGCTATTTTCCCCTTCTTTTAAACCAGCCTAAAGCAAAGCAAGTAAGAGCAAGCATTTTGTATTTCACCGTTCCTCAAGAATTTCTCAAGAATTAAATTGCTCCTAAGAGGTATAAGAGGTCACCAAAGGATCTTCAACACAGTTGATCAGTTGCCACTAACCCCGGTGCAATAGACAGAAGTTGGGTTTTTTCCCCCAGACCTCTGCATTTCTCTGCCTGGGTGAGGCCCTCAGCCTCTGCTCAAAGCTCTGCCTCCCTTTCTGTTCCTTTTTGCCTGCAGCAGCGCTTCTCCTGGGAGGGTCACCGGAGGTAAGCCTTTTGACAGCCTGCAATTTTTGGATTGTGAAATACAGCAAAAACACAACCAAACCCATGTTGATCTCGGGGCAATGGCAGTTTCAGGCATAGCTTACAATAAGAAAACTTGGCTTGCCTTAAAACTAAGAAAGGCTCAATCTGGTGAGAAAAGACCTTCACTTCCTTTCGATCTGCTCTGGGCAAATTAGATGAGCACACACTGCCTGTGACAATGTCTGGAACAGCCCTTCATCACAATGCACTGAACACAGTTTGGTCTTAAGGTGAAGTGAAACATGATTTGGGACTTAAACTGTTTAGAGTGAAGAAAGAACCCAGATCACTCAGTCACTAATTCAAGGGGTTTGTTCTCAACTGCCTGCAGTCAGTCTTGCCCAGAGGGCCCCTCTGAAAAGCTAGACCATTTTGGGGAGGATGCTCTTCCAGCCTCTCTGTCATTCCCTGACCACCACTTGATACTTTCATTAGCGAGGAGAAGGATCCTGCAGACTTTTGCCACCAGCCTGAATTCCAACACAAATTGCTCTGCAGAAATTATGCGCTACATGCAAGTAAAGAAGGTTCTGATGTGCTTCTTTATGTTGGCAGTAAATCTTACTTTCTAATTTAAACGAGGAAAAAGGCTATGGAAAGAAAAAAGAAGCAATTAAAGGATTACTGACTTTCTTAGTCCTAACAGAAGTTCTTCCTTAAACTTTCTGGAAGTAGTGTACAACTCAGAAATCAACAAGATTTATGTATTGATTTCTGTTACTGAAGAAAGAACTAAGCCTTGAGAGGTTTATGAAACAGTGAATCCTTTCTGTAGCACTAATGCTGAAGAATTACTAATATGGAGCTTAAATATCTTGGTTTTCAGTCGGGCATAAGTAGCCAAGCAAGCAGTACATGTTTTTCCCTCAAGGTGTGCAAGAAAGATGATCAGATGGAGAACACTGCTTATGGTTTTGGGCTTTTTTTCAGTTTGTGGTTTTTTTTTGTTTGTTTTGTTTGGGTTTTTTTTTCAGTCCTACCAGGAGCAATCAAAAGGTCTTTAGAAAACCTTTTAAAAGTAAGGGGTTTTTATTCTGTGGAAGGGGAGAAATCGTTGTCAAATAGTTTAGCAGAATTCAGGAGAAATAATACTAAATACTTTTTGCTACATGGAGCTTTCAGCATTCATAGCTTATAAAATTAGCTACTTCACAGGCCGTTTGTCTTACTTGCAATGGAAAAAGTTGGAAAAGGACTCGGTTACAATTTATCTCAGGTTTCAAAACATACTGCTGTTTTTCACTGCTCACTTCACATGACTACTGATCATTCCAGATGCACCATCTCCTTGTTTTCTACAGATGTTGTTCTGAGAGACACTGAGAATATCTTCCAGATGAAGGGTATCATAGAAATAAAAGTTGTTAATACTATCTATACTGATACAGAAAGAAGGAAATAAATCTAAGAAGTATTTGAATGAAACATTCATTAAACATATCACATTTTCAATGAGCACTTACTGCTCAGGCAGTGTATAAACTGATTTTATTATCAGTTGCATAAATTCTATACCATATTGTAATCTCAATGACTAACAGAAGTTCAAACTTCTGACTTATGGAAAACTCATTTCTTATTTGAAATGATTAGGACTAATTTTAGAATCAAGTTTTCTAAGGGAGAATTCAGATCACAATAGAAGCATTACTTACATTATGAAAAAAATTACAATTTTCCATACTAAAAATCACAGATTGCAAGGAATGTCATAGAGTGCACTGCGTCTAAATTTCACACTTCTGTGAGCAACATCCTAGGACCTGAAAGCCTGCAGCTAAATAGCAACTTTTCTGATTTTTTGATTTATTGCTCTAGTGTTCCTTACCCATAAAAGAAGAACAGAACAACCTTTTGCAAACAATGCAAGTTATTTAAACAGAGTACCGTCTTCAGTACAGAAATTGTTAACTGTTTCATTACATTCTGTTCCATTAATAGGGAGCTGTGTAACCTGCAGCTGCAGTATCTGAAGGAAATCTACCACTCAGCTAACGGGCTGATCCCATATCTGTGTCAGATAAAAATCATAGTGCTTATTATTTGTTACCATGGATACCATGAAGATATTGCTGTCCACTAAAGATTATTAGAGGAAGACAACATAATTCTCAGGAACGAGTCCTGTTTTGCCTTCATAAGTTGCTTTTAACCAGCCTGGTTCCACTGATGGATACACTGCAAAAAACCAGCCAGACAAAGAAACAAAACAAAACCATATTTAGAATTAATGAACACTGTTAAAAGATCCTATACATGGTTCATATATTTATTTAGATAGTATTTATTCACGAGCAATTGAAAAGTCAGGGCAAGAACTGAGAGCTGAAAATGGAATTACGCTCTCATTTTGTGGATACAGTTCAGTTTTCTATTTTTTTTTTAATATAAAAAGACAATGTAAAACACATCTTACCATTAGAAAATATTGCCCCCTGTGGGAAAGACAGCTCATGACTATGCTCAGCCTTACACGAATACATGGCTTTTGCTTGTCTGAAAGAAAAAAATACAGGCTTGCAATAAATGAGATAACAAGGGGAAACGTATAAAGAAGTGAAATGAAAACCTGTGAAGTGTAGGAATAATCAGTTGCACAAATGCAGGATGGTAATGACTAGTTACACAGCAGTTCAGAGGAGTAGAATTATAGCAGATAATAACTCAAACCTTACTGGAGTTAACAAGCATGTTATTGTGGAAAAGAGACCAACATCCTACTTAGAGGTTTAAACAGGAATATAATTTATAACTTTCAAAATTATTTGTTCATTCTAGTTGAAGTTGTCATTCAAATGAGTCCTGAACTGAGCACATTGCTTGAACCAAATAATGGACTGCCTGGAGACAATTCAAAAGTCATCATCCAGTCATTAAAGGTCTCAAAACGTGAGAAAATATAGTTGATCAGTCTACAGAAGAAAATAATGCATAGAAGGTAAATATGAGATAAAAAGGAGGAACCTGTTCTCCAGGCTGACTGCAAAAAGGACTTAGATTTCAATTGCAGCAAGGGACATTTAAATAAAGCGTCTTGGGTGGCTTTCAGCTTCAGCCACCTAAATTTAGATGTCTATAAGTAACCTATGTGGTTGGATTCACAGACCTGGCTGGACCAGGCCCGGCTTCTGCTATGGTAGAGACCTACTTGAGAGTGCAACAAATGGCTTGCCAGGTTCCACTGCGCATGGTGAAACCTTCAGCAAAACACATCCTTAAATAATAGCTGACATGAAGATATCTACATGTAGACAGCTAAGTTTGTCTCTTAATCTGTACCTGGAAGACCCTTCTACTGGTTAGAACACTGAAGCACTGGAAGCGCCAAGAATTGGACAATCCCTGAATTGAAGAATTCCTATTACTACAAATTCATTTAAAAAAAGAAAATAAAAAAAAAAGCCCTACACAGGTATCTGTAAAAGTTAGATATATAATGATTCAATCACAGAGGAGGACAGATTAGGCCACCTCTTGATAGGGCTTCTAGCACTATGATTCTGCGAAGTACAAAATGAGGAGTTGAACATGAAGAAGGAAATCAGGGGTTCTCTCTAGATTCCTGTGCTTTATCTAATACCTTGACTTTAATTTATACACTCAAAGCAATTTGTTTTTATATGATCCATCAGTTTTTCTGAGTTTCTTTAAACTTATTGGAAACCCACATTATACCAAGCGAAGACGAACTTGTTGATTATTTCACCTTTGTATGATGTGATGAGGAGTTACTGACTCAGCTTTCCTTCCAGCCCGGATTTATCTCAATTACCCAGTATGGGACCGGTGGTGAAGTTTAACATTTTTTGCACACTTTTTAGAGTGCATATATGCAAGTGACATATAATCTATCCTGTCTTTCCTCCCGAAATAGTGAGATAACAGAGTCGTAAATCAGATTAATAACAGTGCCACATCATAAACGTTAGCATAAGAAGTGTATTTTGTGTACCACTGACAGAGCCATGGCACTTCACCTTTGAAGTTCCACACCTCCCTGGGGAGGTTAAGCAGGGGTGGATTTCCTAAAGGGAGCAGAGAGCATCCCTCTACCCTGGCCTCATACCCTTGTGCCAATCAGTACTAGCACACCATCGTTCATCTGAATCTTTAAAAGGGTATGAGAGTGGATGGACATAGTCCAAATTTTGTATGTGTGAGCTTTCCAGAAATGATTTCTCCCTCTGAAGAAAAAGCTTTTCTTACATTTCTCTGAAGTTGATTTATAACTAGACTACATGGTGTGTTTTGCCTTCATCTTAAGTGAGCAACTGACTCATCAAGGGTTACACTCTCAGGCTGATATCTCCAGAGGAGGTCAAGAATTTTGAGTCGTGCCCACGATATCCAAGGGTACCGGTCCTGTTTTTCAGGATGCTGAAAACATTTCTAAGTCTTAGTACTGTCATTCTGGATACATCCCCACTGCTCACTAGAACAACATGAGCACTGGACCCCCATTTGTCTACTTTGCTTAAATGTTAGCTTGCTTTCTGGCTGGCGTAGACTGCTTTGTTTAGCATTTTTCCATGCCCACTGTTATGAAGAACTTGCCATCTACAGTCAACAAGCCAGGTGTGAAGTTTCATTATTCTACATAATATATACAAATTTGTATGTAATAATCTACATAATATATACTAAAATATACAGAGGGAGATTAGATAACTTTACCAAAGGTCACACATAACATAGAATTGAATTCTTTAATCTCAAGATCATTTTTCCTCAAAGTCAATAGAACAAAGAGCACTACAGGTAGTCTAGTTGTACTGACCCAGACTGGTAACAGTCTGACAAAACAGCTATTTCCTATTGTGGTGGGTTGACCCTGGCTGGACACTAGGTGCCCACCAAAGCTGCTCTAGCATTCGCCTCCTCAGCTGGACAGGGGAGAGAAAAATGTGACAAAAGGCTTGTGGGTTGAGATAAGGACAGGGAGATCACTCAGCAATTACAGTCACGGGCAAAACAGACTCGATCTGAGGAAATTAGTTTAATTACCAATCAAATCAGAGTAGGGTAATGAGAAATAAAACCAAATCTTAAAACACGTCGCCCACACACCCCTCCCTTCCTGCCGGGCTTAACTTTACTCCCAATTTTCTCTGCCTCCTCCCCTGCCGCGGTGCAGGGGGACAGGGAATGAAGGTTATGATCAGTTCATTGCACATTGTTTCTACCGCTTCATCCTCCTCAGGGGCAGGACTCATCGCACTCTTCCCCTGCTCCAGCATGGGGTCCCTCCCACGGGAGACAGTCCTCTATGAACTTCTCCAGCGTGGGTCCCTCCCATGGGCTGCAGTCCTTCAGGAGCAAACTGATCCAGCATCGTGGGGTCACAAGTCCTGCCAGAAAACCTGCTCCAGCATGGGCTCCTCTCTCCATGGGGCCACAGGTCCTGCCAGGAGCCTGCTCCAGCGCGGGCTTCCCACAGGGTCACAGTGTCCTTCAGACACCCACCTGCTCTGGTGTGGGGTCCTCCCCGGGCTGCAGGTGGATATCTGCTCCACCGTGGACCTCCATGGGCTGCAGGGAGACAGCCTGCCTCACCATGGTCTTCCCCACGGGCTGCAGGGGAATCTCTGCTCCGGTGCCTGGAGCACCTCCTCCCCCTCCTTCTTCACTGACCTGGGGGTCTGCAGGGTTGTTTTTCTCACATCTTCTCACTCCTCTCTCCGGCTGCAGTTGCGCCTTTTCTTTCCCCTTCTTAAATTTGTTAGCCCAGAGGTGCTACCTCCGTCGCTGATGGGCTCGGCCTTGGCCAGCAGTGGGTTTGACTTGCAGCCGGCTGGCATTGGCTCTGTCGGACATGGGGGAAGCTTCTAGCAGCTTCTCACAGAAGCCACCCCTGTAGCCCCCCCGCTACTCAAACCCAATACACCTGTGTGGCATAATCATGGATTTTACACATATAGAACAGTAACTGTTAGTAATGATTATAGTTGCAATGAATATAAGGTAATTGGTAATGAATTTAGCAATGGATGATTTTGAACCTGATTAATATGTAGCACCTCATTACTTAGTGGCATGACTATCAAGCCAGTTTCCAATGTTAAGAATGCGACATCTGAGTAATAATGTGACAATAGACATTTAAGGCAATAATAAAACAGAACAGCAATATTTAAATGTGAGTCAGAACTATTTAAGTTATTCTTGAAATATGACATCTTGTTTTTTAGTGCCCTTAGAAAAAGTTAAGAAAATAAATGCAATTTTCTCCTATATTCTCTTATGTCTACTAAACTGTTCTGTTTTCAGCTTCCAATTTTACCTGATCCAAGTATGTTTACCTTAAAACTAAAGATAAGATAAGAAAACATGGACTCTGACTTGCTCAGTTCTGGAAAGAGAAAGCTTCCCAGCATTTGACATTTAGACAAGGTACAACACAAGGTACAAAGAAGTCAGTTTCTAAAAAGCTCATTAATTACAGGATTCTTCCCACTACCTTGCTCCCAACACAGAGTAATTACATCCCTATTTTATCTACAAACTGTGTGTGATGGTATAATGAGAGACAGATTCTAGGAATATTTACACGTAATTCTGGAGGAATTTTCAAGCCCCTGGTTATTGCCTCCACACTCGATTTGATTACTTAGGTTCTCATATTAGTTATTACTCACTTCAACCCTATCCAGCTAGAAGCATTAACCATGAAAAGGGCTTGCAGGTTCTTGGGCATTTTTTTTTGTGTGCGATTATGAAAATGGACATTCTTAGTTACGGTGTTAATGCTGTCCTCCCTACAAAAAAGGCTGTTTGTTAAACAGCATGTGATAACATCACCATCATCTGTTATGGTTCTCTTAAGATGATGTTAATAACCTGAGAAGAGTGTGATTCATGTTGCCTAGTGCAGAGGAAAAAAAACCAACTTCAGAAAATGGTACCCACGTTTCCTAGAAGTTCCCTCTTTCCATGACTTTACTGGATAGACTCCAGATGAGAAAAATGCATTTTCCCTTTCCCTACTTTTTATTACATTTGTTTTGAGCCCATAATGATAAACTTATACTAGCAGTCAAATGGTCAGTACTCATCACATCATAAATTATTTTGCTTCACTACATGCAGTCAACAACACTTGAGGCCCTTTTAATAAAAATAACAACAACAAACCGACAATAATAATAACAATAAATTCAAAAGTTATAAATAAGCTCTAAAACTATGCTCCTGCCCTAATGAGTTTTCAGTCTAGCAAGACAAAGACAGAAGCCAGAAGAGGAATGAATGAGGGAAAGAAAACACATGAATCTCTCTCCGATGACTCATTGGTTAATATTATCCTACCGGAACAAGAAAGGTTTATAGACTCCTAGAAATGGCAGAGTTACAGACAAGCTTAACTGAGCAGAAAACACTGGGCTCGGCTTGGCAAGGCATTCCAGGTGTTTAAGAAAATGCAAAATACAGCATGAAAATAGAAGAATGACTGGGAAAGGATATTTAATCCTATGGTTGGGAGAGGAGCATGGGTCTAGAGGGCTTCATACTGTCAGCCTACTCCTATTAAAGTCCCAGCCTGGCATCTAGACATCCTACTGCCAAGCTAGAGTCGTTTGCTGTCACCACCTCCTCCTTCCCATTTTTCTAGGTATTATTTTCTAATGAAAATCCTTCTTATAATGCAGTTTCTCACTTCAGGAGACTTGACTTTCTGTGTACCTCTAAATCAAAGTCAAGAAAATGTGTTGGTGCGTTTTTGTACAGAAGCTGCAATAAAGAGACCGCAGGCCTTACTAAGACTGTTATCTAACTGCGCTATTTGTGTAAGTGGTAAGAAAACTCCTTTGCCTCTTTCAAGTGCATACTAGATTAGCCATGGGGATTGCTCTCAGTGTACACAGTAGCTTAATACCACAGTGAGGGAGATGGATGAATAATAAACTTGAAGTCAGGAGAGAAGCAATGGGAAGACTGAGAAGTCAAAGTAACACTGGAATTGGAAAAAGAGAGCACAGGCTCAATAGGGCGTAACATTTTGGTCTTCCCTGTCCAATCCTAAAACATGTACTGTGGCCTATCATTCTCTTTCTGACTAAAAGAAATCTGTTCAAACTGGTAGCACTATAGGGGCTTGTAGTCATGCATACAAGGAAAGAAAACAGCCAGGTCAAATAGTGCCCCAGCATTAAAAACAAAAAAGGGACACACACACACTCATAATAGAAATATCGCATTACACAGAGTCAGAAGGCAAGACTGCAAAGACTACTTGGAAGAAGGAATTAAGTAAGATTGGGCCACTGTGGTGGTAAAGCATCAAGTGCAAAATTATCTGCTGGAATACAGAAAACAACGTGAGACTACAAAGCTATACAGGTACTTTTTATCTGTCTACTGTACAAATGACCACAACAGCCAACAGATGCTTCAAGTAGGAATGCAGCTACTAAGATACTATAATGCATAGGTAAGCAGCAGCTTAAAATTCCAAAACTAGTTATTTTAGCAGGGTAAATTACCCCTGCACAGAGTTCAACACTGTCTTGACTTGACTATTTCTGGCATCAAACCAGAAAAATAGTTTCTCTGTCTTACACTCTGTCCTGCATATACTCATTAGACAGTAGAGTTACGAACACAGAAGGCCTTTCTACTGGGTGGATCAATGTGTAATTACCGTGGTTTCTACATACTTCAGAGCAAAACAAAGACTACCCTAAGTTTTTACATCAGCCTTCATGTTCATAACATGTATCAGAGGTAAAAAAAAGCTGGCTCTAAATTGCAAAATCATACTCAGACTTAAGCAGCACTAGAAGAACATCTGAACTACTTCTTATTTCTTCCTCATTCTGCCTGCTGACCTCTCATTTTCCATTCTCCTTGTTACTGTTGCTTCCTTCTTAGGAAGGCTGAAGTAGAGGAGCTATTAAGCCTTTCAGCATTTTCGGCTTTGTTATCTGCTCTCCATATCCATTATCAAACTGCTACATTTTTCCTTTGTCAG